>CAIGRB010026476.1:0-26936 GCA_903798255.1 Fraxinus quadrangulata
TTTTTTTGAAAATATATTGTTTTGAATAGTAAATTTTTGGAGAATGTGTAGTTGAAAAGTAGGAAAAAGTTTTGAGTTTACGTGTAGAATATTTTATTGTATGAACGTGTGGTTGAAAATGAATATATAGAAAAAAGAATTTTAAAATAATGAAAGACAAACAAGGGGTTAAATTGTAATGAAGGTATTCAGCCTTCACTCAAAAGTCACACTTATGTCCTAGCTATTGTTTTGTCGCATTCTTAGACTCGAGCTTTCATTAATTAGCATATTTTATCATTATCATTAATAACGATTTTTGTTCAAAATGACATAAAAAATTTATTTGATGCGAAATTGTGAAGGCCCGTTGCTCTTCTAATTGATAAAAGCACTTTCATAAAATTAATCAAACGAGTTCAAAAGATGCTTTAAGGCCTCAAAAGCTTCTTTTGGCTTTTCAAAAACCATGCCAACAAGCCCTAAGTAATTATCATAAGTAAAAATTACGCATATCCAATTTTTGAGATCCAATTAAAAAAATCAGATCTAAAGTTTGTTTTTACAAAAATCATATATTAATTCAAATCTGTAATATTAATAATATTCAATACCATTTATCTTCTCTCTCTAAATCATAATCACCAAAACCCTAAAAATTTCAAAATCACAACCCACATATTTCTTCTCTCCGACGGCTTTAGCCACTTCGCGGAGCAGCTCAACCCGGCACACTGTTGTAAACGACTCGGAGCAACGACGCCTCGCAGCGGCAAAACCACCACGTTTCATCGTGGCAGAATCACTAGAGAGCCGCTGCCACCCTCGCTGCTACATCATCCACCCCTTTTCTACCTTTATTACATGGAAGACTACCGTTGAAGACCACTGCAAGAGACCACCGTGCATATCTATTCATTTTTTTAGTGTGCGGTGATTGACGATTCGGTGGTGGTGATGGTGTGTAGGGTTTGTAATTGCGGTGGTTGTGGTGCTGTGTACAGTAGGTGCGGTGTTGTGTGGTGCGATGGTTGGGTGTAGTGGTGGTGCGGTGCGGTGCGATGTGGGTGCGGTGGTGTTGGGCGGCGTCGTGGCACAAACGGTGATGATGTGGTTGTTGTGGTAGGTTTAGATGATGTTTGGTGGTGGTGATAAGTACGTTTTTACACACTTATAGTAGTGTCAAACATGAAAAATTGTTGATTAATATGTTGGAATATAGCTTAATTTTATGTAATTTACGTTTTGCAAGACAAAGAGATGAATGTAGCGGAAATAAGGAGAAACAAGTGAAAAATGATCAAAATGAAAGAAAGTAAAAGTTCGGGGACTAAAGTGCAAATACTCTAAACTTGTTTCCAACCTTGTGATGAAAATTCGAGAGTGTTAGATGTCAATTGGATGAAGAAATGAGTCAAATAATGAAATATAGCCAAGACATTATCAGGGGCGGATCCAGACCATTTGTCTTGTGGGGTCAAAAATGAGAATTCAAAAATATTTAAAACTACATATCATTAACGAAAATAAGTCAATACGCTATTACAATTATAGCCTACGCGTTTTCATACTTTGAAAACGTCGTATAATTACATCGTTATCAATATTGTTAAGTACATCGTATCAATATCTTATTCTTCCCGACCATCTTTTTCTTTTTGAACACTCATTTCAACAATAATTTCTTCCACACTCGAACATATGGATTTTCGTTTAAAATATTTCTCCATGCCCGTTAAAAAACAAATTCAATACATAAATAAATAAACAAATAGATACCATATTTCACTTTTCATCAAAAAGTAACATTAAATTCATAATGAACAACAATTACTCTCACAAACAATTCTATTTTAATCACCAAGTTAGACAAACTGATAAAGCCATTACTTACTGAGACTGAGTTACTTTACTATTTCACTACAAAATTTTCAATTTCTCAAATCCAAACAAGTGAACTATCAACTACCAAATTCCAAATACATTTTAGAAACTAGAAGAATTGGTAACTAATATGCTCAAATTAGCTTCAAATTAATTGAAAATCCAATACCTAAATTAATTAAAAATAGATTGAAGACGAGAGACTAATTCACCGTGCGTATGAGAAAATTAGGGATTTCGGATTTTTGAATGGGGGGATATCAGAGTCACTGCCTTATGAGTCATAGTATATTAGTTGGGTTGGGTCAATCAATGAATTATGGATTAATGGGTTGGTGTAGAGTGTAATTGAACTTGGGCTTGTGAGTTGTGGATTGGGCTGTTGGGTAAATGGTAAGTGCTAGGTAAAAAAAAAATCAAAAAAAAATGTGGGGGTCATTTGACCCCATGTGGGTCCGCCCCTGGACATTATCACATATCAACTTTCAAGTTAAAAGGTTTTGTACCGATTTTCAGCCTCATATTGAGACCAATTTTTGACATGGAAAACAATCGAATTCGCAGATGGTATCTGAAGAAAAGTTGTAGCTCTTGGAGTTAGCTTTCCAACGCATCTTGAATCACTTCAATCGGACATCGGTAGAAGAAGATATGGTCAAAATACTGAAAAATGTCCAACAAGTAAACACTATAACCATGCGGTTGCATGGTTATAAATCCATGCAGCCGCATGATCATTTACCGAGAATTCAAGGGTAGCAATTTTTTGTTCCATGTGACCGCATGAGTTTATACCTTGAGGTCGCATACGTCATTTCTGTGCGCGAAATTTCAGTTTCCAATATTGATTCCAACACTTATGGTAACTAATTTTTCACGCGTCTCTCAACCCTAAAAGACTCTAGAACGTCCCAGAACGCCTCATTCTTCATTCCCTTTTGGTTCAAGAAATCCATGAAGAACTAAAACGAAGTGGGAGGAACTCTTTCGAAATTGGTAATTTCACATCTATTATTCATATATTTTAGTATTTTCTTGTTGAACAACTCTAGAGTTTATAGTTTCTCTCCATGAATTTGTAATCAGATTGGTTTAGCTTTCATTAAATTAATCATAGATTCAGTCAAGCTTTTCTATCGATGAATTAAAATATTTGTTGAATTATAATATCATGAATGTTATTGGTGGATTGTTTACTACGTTATGCTAAAAGTATAAAGTCGCTTTTCTGATCTTATTCCAATACATGTATACGTAATTATGTTATAGGAAAACTAGATTTTAGAGTTACAATTGAATTTAAATTGATTTAATGGTTTATTCTCCTCATCATGAATTAATTTTGAGATTGGCTTAGTATTTATTAAATTGGTCATGGAATTAGCCATGCTATCTCTCTCTATGGATTGATTGAAATAATTACTTAGGTTGTAATCTCAATTATTTAAGTTTATTGATGTGATTCTCTACTACTTTATACTTTAGTATATAGTCGATTTTGAATCTGATTTCGATAAACCAAGTGTGAACATTGCAATAGGAAAATTAACCATTAGGATCACGTTAGAATTAAATTGGGTTTAAATGACATATCTTTCTATTAGAGTATCGGGATAAAAGCCTCTAATTGTGCTATAAAAATGGAATAATTGGTGCGAATGATCCAATCCAATTGAAGGAATTACGACGCTTCACTGCCTCAAATTATTGATTTTAATTTCACATTTCAACATTGAATTTTACTACACATTGAAGACGATAACTCATCTCTTTTTGGAACCCTTAATTATTTTTCATTTCCCTGTGGATACGACACCTCAAATCTGCACTACAACTATCACGTTATTCTTTGGGCGTAATCATCACACAAAATAAAATAGTAACCCAAAATGAAACGTCCATAATGGCTTTAAGGCACGTAGATCAAAAAACCACTAAATCAGATGGTGAAGAGCTTGGCCAGGTGTATGGCTAANTTTCATCTCCCTGTGGATATGACACCCTAAATCTGCACTACAACTACCGCATTATTTTTTGGGCGTAATCAAATTTTGGCACCGTTGTAGGGGAGACGGTACAAAATACGCAAAGATCGACTAAAAAGTGTAACATCATTCCTTTACTTGTATTTTTAGTTAGTTTAATTTTCATTATTGTATTTTTCTTATTTTCATACATTTTTTTACTTGTTCCATGAGCAGGTATCGAGGAGAGCGATGAAGATCTACTGACAGAACTGTATAGAGTTTGAATGTCTTTTTAACCCTACTTTTGATTTTGCATCTGTTAAAACTAACACATCTATGTTTTATAGTGAGCATGATGCACCTTTTAGGACTTTACAGAATTATCTTCATCCCACGCGCACATCCATACCATCATGCATTATTTTTCCATCTAATATGCCATGTATGGACCTTAAATCAGGAATGATTCAACTTCTTCCCACTTTTCATGGACTCGAAAATGAGAATCCATACGTGCATATTAGGGAATTTGAGGAGGTGGTTGCAACCTTCCACAATCAACATGGTACAACAAATGCATTCAAGCTTAAATTTTTCCCTTTTTCGCTTAACGATTGAGCAAAAAGCTGGATATATTCGCTGAGACCACGTTCGATTGGAACATAGGGTGAAATGACTCAAACTTTTTTCAGCAAATATTTTTCCTATCATAATTGAGGGAATTCCGACGCTTCACTGTCTCAAATTATTGAATTTAATTTCACCTTTCAACATTGAATTTTATTACACATTGAAGACGCTTCCATTTTTAGAACCCTTAAACATTTTCCATCTCCTTGTGGATACGACACCCCAAAACTGCACTATAAATACCGTATTATTCTTTGGGCGTAATCAGGTAGTGTGGTTGATGCTGTGGTGATATTGGCTGTATGTCGTGGTGGTGGTGATGTGTTTACTGTTATGGATTCAGATGGCGTGTGGTGGTATTGTAGTTGATGCAGTGGTGATGTTGGCGGTCTATTGTGGAGGTGGTCGTGGCGGTGGTGCTGTGATGGGTTCAAATGGTTTGTGGTGGTGTTGTGGTTGCTGTGGTCGTGCTGTGGCGATCTGGTGTGACAGTGGTCGCAGGTGGGATGGGGGTGCTGTGATCAAGTATTTGATTGATTGTGTCCAATAAATCATATGAGACCTAAAAAAATATAATTGTAACTTACAATTTATTAAATTGTGACTAATTAATTTGATAATTTGTGACCGTTAAACAAGTTGTGACTTATTAATTTTTAATCGATAAATAAATTGTGACCTATAAATTTTTTGATTAGTGACCGATGAATAAATCGCGATCTATAAAATTTTTGATTTCTGATCGTAAAATAATTTATGACCAATAAAAATTTTTTATTAGTGATCGAAAAATAATTTGTGACCAATTAATTCAATAATTTTTGACCAAATTGTATAGAGTTGTGACTTTAATATATTTAATTAATAAAATGTATTTTTAATTAATTATTTCATGAAATAAAATATAATAATATCTGATTTTTGAAATTTTAAAACCTGTTTCTTAGTTTTGAAATGGGCAATAGTTAATCTCTTAANATATCTGATTTTTAAAATTTTAAAATATATTTCTTAATTTTGAAGTGGGTTAAAATTTTCCTCATAATTTGATTCCATTGGCATAATTACTAAAAACTAATTAACACATTTCAATTATAATCAGGAAATGAACTGGATAGCTCATAAATATTGTCTTAGCTAACAAATTTCTCTTGGCGCGCAACTTTATCGAGTGACCAAAATATCCCCGAAGATTCCATTAACCTTCGTTTATTTCCCGCCAAATCCAAGCCCTAGTGAAGAGTAATTCCCCGAACCCCCGATCTTCCAGAATTCATCCAAACCCAGAAATGACGGAGCAAGAACCAGAAAATGCCATTACTGAGTCTGTACAACTCGAGATTCCGACTGGGCGAGTTAAGAGGATCATGAAACTAGACAAGGACATCAACAAGGTTAACTCAGAAGCCCTATTTCTCATCACGCATGCCACGGAGCTTTTTCTACAATCACTCGCAGTGAAATCGGCCGGTGTCGCATTGGAGAAGAAGAGAAAAACGATAAAGCTCGAGCATTTGCGAGTCGCGGTGAAAAGGCATCAGCCAACGAGTGATTTTCTTCTCGATTCTCTCCCGATGCCTGCTCAGCCGTTGGATCAACAGCTCCAGAAAGATCGGGCTAAATCACGGTCCAATAAGAAGCCCGTTCCTGTTGGTACGCGTAGGATTGATGCTTTCTTTCAGAAGTTCACTTAGATTTTGTTATTATTTTCGTGTTCCTTCTTATGGTTTTCCATATTCAAACGAATATTTAGATGCCTAATATTACTTGACGAATTTTGTCTTGTTTGGGGTTTCTGTTTTTATGTTTTTAATGAGTAAGGATTGTGAAAGCGAAATGTTACAATTTGTAGCCTTGTATGGGGTTTGCTGTATTTATGTTTTCAATGAGTAAATCTCCTTGTTAGTATCAGAATAGTTTATCAGTTGTAGAGCTAAGACTAACTAGAGAAATTGAACGGACTTGATGCATTATTTATTTCAGAATATGATCACTTCTAAAGTCACTCTTCTATAGAAGTATCAACAAGGTCAAAAGCAAGCTCAAAACTCCTATGTAATGTTTCATTTTTTCTGCATAAGAAGCAGGAGCTCGAAAAATAACATTGTCAATAACAGGGCCACAAAGCACGTTATCATTTGTTCGAGTTTCATTGAAACTCGTAATGCTGATGGGTGTTAGTCTCGTGAACTCTGCCTCAAATGTCATAAATTGCTTCTTGGCTGATCCTGTGCCATTGCTTTGCACTGTGAAATTCTGTATGGTCGTTCCTATCTGAGCATACACAATAAAATCTCCCACGCATGAATCATTTGCATCTCCCATCATGAATTCCAAAGTGTATGTGGATCCAACTGTGAGGGTTAGGTCTATTTGGATTCCGGATGGAGACCCAGAAACAAGCTCAATTGCTGCTCTGCCTTCAGGAACTTTATAGTGATTGGAGTCTATGTACTTTATTGTTCCAATGATAGACCAGTCTTGAATTGGGGAATTAAATATCTCAGGTTCTTCATTTAATAGAATTCCCTCTGAAGAGTTCTTGATAAACGCTGGTCCAACCTCAAATCCACCATTTGCCAGAATGTTACCTGCATAATAGACTGGGAAGTCAGTAAGATACTTTAAGATAAATCTAATCCCTCAGTACATATGTTTGACCAAGATCCAGCTTCAGTTCCGCCTTGCAAACGTAGATCAAAACATTGAAGAATTTGTAGTTGGAACTTTTTATACATGAATAGAGAACTAAGGAATAATTATGATTGACTTAGATTGTCAATTTATTAGAATAACTAACATGCTTGATTGTCACATTGACACTGCTCGTGATTGGATAAGTAGGTTAGAAGCTTTCTAAATCTTGTACTCCCATTCTTTTTGTTAATAACGTAGTTTGTTTCATCCTTATATAAATTATGTAAGAAAATTAGATGAGAATAGCGTTTAAATTATAGGTGCATGAGTTCTCAGGTATCTAAAAGCTGATTTTGCCACATTTCTTTTCCTTGATTTCTTATTCATTTAAAATTGCATGATTGTGTCTTAATCAATACCGACTAGTTGATTAGAAAAGATTTGAATATTAACATACCATCATACCATCTTGGCATCACATGTCTTGTGATAAGAAAATTATCTACAATAGGCCAGCAAGTAATATTTGAGGCTGTATTTGTTGTCATGCCTGTGATCTCAAGTTCGATGGAGTCTCTTTTACTTCCCCAATCTCCCAAGTAGAAAGCGTAAGTTTCCCCCAGATTTTTACCAAAATGACCTAGAAAATAGAAGACCCTTGATCTCTCAGGAACAGATACATTCACAGCCGTAGCATTATTGAAGCAATCATCACCACGCGCAGTGAGTGTGAAGGTGAGGATATACTGCCGATAGTCATCTGTAGCTCCGAAAGTTTGATTGATTTTGCCATTTTCACCCAACTGCACTGCATGACCATTTGCTGGTAACGAGGTATTGGGACCAGAACTTACATACCAGACAGTGCCATTGAATGACCATCCGGGAATGGTGTTGAATTTGGTGAGAAGCAAGAATTGTGAGGTGGAGTTTGCTGTCGTATTGGTTGGAGGGATTTCAAAATCCGGGTTGTGCAGTATATCTGTTAAATAGATACTGCGTTAGAATTTTAATTTTATCGAGATTGAAAAACTAGCTGTTTAAACTTACCCGCTGCATTTGACATTGTTGTGCACAAACAGAGAAATGAGAGCAGAAGCAGTGGAGGATCCATGAGTGATTGTGTGTGTTTGAGAGAGAGAGTTGGCTTTTTACAACTGCTGCATATCGGTTGACTTTGTATGATATGAACATTGCTTAAGGCACAATGAATTTTTTGTATATCCTGGCTTATATTATTGACATGTTGATCCTTTCTAATTGCAAGCATGGATTCAAGTGCGCTGGACCTGAGTTTTTGCCATTACTTATATTCATTATACCCAAAATTATGTTGACTAGGTATGAGATCTAACTTGAAGGTTTGATTAATGGAATTCTCAGGCACTTGAACTACAGAATTTGATTAAATCAGGAAATACAGAAATTAGAGAAAAACGAAGAGTTAATAAAAGTCAACCCTCAAGAAGTGGTCATGTGTTTATCCCTTTTTATTTAATTCTCATCATATTCCCTAGTCTCCTGTACTGTTCAAGTAAGTGTGCGACTCTGTATTGAGGATTTCTACTCACTCTCCGTTCACAAGGTTCACAAAGTAGAGAAGGAAGGGTGGGCCCTCCGTCCGACACATTTAGCCAGAAGCAAGTGTAGTTTGACATTGTTTGATGTGACAAAATCGAGGTTATTGATCGTTTTAAATGTTGTTGAAATCAATGACAAATTTATGTGTCACATTATGGATATATACCTCCGAAACACAAGGAAGCTTTGTCCCTTTCGATTTAATTCAGCCTCTTTTTACACACAAAAGTTCGAAGGGAAAGTAGAGGCATCAACAGAAAGTTTCTTTTCTTTTTTTTTAACCACTCTATGTTGCATATTTTATTGAGAAAAAAGATAAAATTTATAGTACCAACTTACGAGAGAATTCAACTTGACATCTAGTTAAAGGTGAAACAAACATTTTGAGTTTAGAGATAGGAAGTATGATGTATGAACTAAAGAAATTATGTAAATATAATTTAAAATGAACACAAGAACAAGAAACAAAAATATTTATGTGATGTGACCACGGTGATTCAGCCGCACCTTTCGGTACGATTATCTTGTTATTACTTTACTCCAATCACTAGTCCTGTCTTCGGCATCCCCTCCTTGCGGTTAAGCTAAAAAATACTTTTGGACTTTTCCCATTAAGATTTAGTGATGTTAACCGTATTTAATCTATAAATCTGAAATCACATTCCATGAAAATGATATCTCGTGTAGCAAATTTGGAGTTTTCTCATTGATGGCCCAAAGTTGGATTTTGAATATCCACATTCCACTTCATGCCTTGCGAATATATTATATGAAAAGGACAGTCTATCAAAGTTTCTGTTTGTCCTTATTTTTTAAACTTCATTTTTCTAAAAAACATTAAACTACGCATTCTCTTAACAAAAATAATTTTACACTGGTGTGTGACTTTTCCCTTTTTTTATCACATACTCACAAAAAAATTTATACTAAAAAAAATATCTCTACCAAACAGGCGTCACTTTCAAACAAACCAATTGATTAGTACATTATTGTAAGTACCTTAATCGACACAACCGACAATTCAACATGACGTGAACTATAATGACATTGTGAAATAAAAATAGCAGAATTAACAACTAAGATTTTCAATAAACAACAACTTGGTCCCTTCTTTCTTTATACATTTGCAGCATCAAACAACTTCTTGAGAAACAGTAAACATTAATCCAAGAAAATGACCAACAACTCGAGGCATTAATACACATAACATAAACCTCAAATTACAACATATAAAATATAATAATAATAATAATACTCCAATTACCAACAGAAAGGCTTATTAGTATAATTTTTATTGGAGCTATTTATTTAAGCCAGCCTCTTGCAGAGAGTGAGGCCATCTCCAATGGAAAGATGAGCCAATTCGATACGAGAATCAGCTGCTAAAAAAGTGTTCAGTTTCATTATATCATCTCTGCATCCCTTTAAGTATTCAAGCATTTCTTCATCCTCAGATAGTGCTACTGTACCAGCCCATAATGTGTTATCATAAGCTACAATCCCTCCAACTTTTACTAGCTTCAACAGCTGCTCGTGGTAGTTTACGTAGTTTTCCTTATCCGCATCCACAAATGCAAAATCGAATGTCCCTTCTTCTCCCTGTATATGAACAGACTTCGTCAATAATCATGAATAACATATCGAATGGTCCAAGTAAAAGAATCCCCAATTTATACGTAATTATTGAGTCTTGGAATTCGAGTCAACCTTATAAAGAGCATTAATAGTTTACAAAGTGTGTTGTTGTCTAGTTATTGTAAATGTGTCGATTGGCTGTCTTTATTTAAGATGATTCAAATTGTCCTCTTATTCTCAAAAAAATTTATTCTAGACTCCTCTACGGGATTGGAAAAAGAAGCTTTCACCCAGTGTGTGTGTGTGTGTGAGAGAGAGAGAGAGAGAGAGAGAGAGAGAGAGAGAGAGTACATCAGCTAAGAACTTGTTCATAACTGTGGTGGCATCAGACTGAATATACTGGATTTTATGGGTCATGTTTGCCTTCTGAATAAATGGCAACCCAGTCTCATATGCTTCTCTATCTGGATCAATCGCAATAATCTGAAAAAGGAAAATATTGATAGTTAGTGTTTAATTATTACTTATTATTCAAACTTATAATCTAAAATTTGATTACTTTGCCATCATCTGGAAGAGCAAGGGCAGTTGAAAGAAGTGAATAACCAGTAAACACTCCAACTTCAATCGTTTTCTTTGCATTCATCAGTTTCAATAGCATTGATAGTAATTGGCCTTCATCCGCAGGCACATTCATCAGGCTCCTGAAATTAGAAGTAAAATAAACACGAGAGTTAGCCTTTAAAGATTCTTTAAAACTCATTTTTTCTCGAACTCATTTTCAATTTATTATTCTTATAAAATAATTTTATACGTAGACACGGAAAAATTCTTAGTGGCTTAATTGTTTTTGCAAAATAATCTTCATTAAGATAGTTTGTCGTTGAAGCTCTCGTTTCGTAGGAATTAAAATTCAGATTTTAATTTGAATAAAAGTCAATAAATAATTTTAAACACATATTTTATGGGTTCTACAACTTTTCAACCACACATTTTACCAATTTTTATCAAAATTTACTAAAAATTTGATTTTAATTCCCACCGAACAGGGCTATATGTATTTTTTAACATACCAATACTGATACTTGTCGACAGTAGCCTTCCGAAGTTCTTTGAGTTGTTCGTGCTCTCTAGGATACGCACTTGTTTCTAGGAGATACTGCAAGATAATGTACGTACAAAAACAATGATCAACATACACGAACATGAATTCTAATACTTTTCATCCTTAAGAGAGTATGATGGGAGAAATTAAAACGAACCTTAGAGAGTTGTTCGCTTTGCAGAATAGTGGTCGAAAACTTGTCCTTCATTGTCGAAGATTGTAAGAATTAGAGCACAAACAAGAAAGAAGAAGAAGAAGAAGAAGAAGAAAGAGTTTGTTATTTCTCTGTTTGATGAACAAAGCTTAACTTAAGAGGAATTTATATAGGAAATCTCGAAAGGAAATTGAATTTACAATGCCACGTCATCACCAATTAACGTAATTATAAGTGTTCGTTAGCTGTCCGACGATTCTGCCGCGAAATTTGCATCCAAAGAATCAATAGTTGTTGTCTTCAATTTCTCCCACTACGTACTTTAATTTCTTTTTTATTTTTTATTTCCTGAAACATTGCATTTAATTTTGATTATTTATTTAAGGAACACTTAATTGAATGATTGAGCGTAATGTATAATTGTGACAGCCCAATGCACCTTATTAGTATGATGTTTTAGTTTATATACATTTGCCGGGACGATATAATGTTGATCAATTGTCGAAGATTTTAAGTCATTAGCAATCGACTATCGATAACAATATCGAGTGAAAGTTAAAGCATGTTTGGATATATGTCTCTCAACTATTTGTGGGGTTATCGAGACTTCACCGATTGAGAATATAAATACCAAGTCGGCCATTCACACGTCGCCGTAGTCTAACCACGCTATGATTCAATAGTAGGTTGTAACGATTGATTCTTTCAACGCTAAGAATATTTGCTTACTTCATCTTTCAACGTCCCCTTCCTACGGGTTTCCCTACCGATCCAGTGACACACCGACTGAATGATTCTTACAAAATTATTAGTTAGAACAAGGAAGGGGAAAGATTCTCATTTTATAAGTGGAGAAAGTCAGTTTGTTTTCATAAGTGGAGAAAGTCAAAATTCGTTAAGTAAACTAATATAAAATTATTATACATAGGTTTATACAAGGAAGGGGAAAGATTCTCATTTTACTTTCTATCGAATAAATTGTTTTTTGAATGATAAAAAAAATAAATTATGGAATACCTAATTAACGAAAGTCAGATTGATTATTTAGCCTCTAGTTGGTGGACATAAAAAATAGATTTTCCTGAAATTTTGATAAGAGTTGATGAAATTTTTAATAAGAGTTGATGAAATGCGTGATTGAAACGTTGTGAATCTCATAAAATATGTAGTTAAAATTAATTGTTAATTTTGACTTAAAATAAAATCAATATTTTAACCAATACCAAACAGGGGCTAAACTTAACACTACATCGACTTAGGTCAAATACGCGCCGCGCCGAAGCTCGGCTCGGCCCATTGACATCCCTAGGCTAAACGTAACACTACATCGACTTAGGTCAAATCAGGCTTTTCATGATAAACCAAAAAAAAAAAAAAATACACGCGCGAGAATGTCCACCACAATTTTTACAGCAATCTATGATGTCTTTAATTTGATATTAATTTTGTACGAGTAGATTAGTCATTTGTTATTATAGTACTTATGTCCCCAACTTTTTTTGTCACATTTTTGTCCTCAAAATTTTCATTAATTCACTCTTTCAGTACAAAAAGTCCGTTTGTTAGGCATAAAAGACTTACTTGCCCCTCATATTTTTAAATTGGCAAAAATTAACATATAACAAAAGTGCAACATAATATTTTTCTCTCACTATAAAGCATGATAATAAAATATTTGTACAAAAAATGATCATTAGGGACCATAAGTACTATTTAATAAAGGGTTGAAAATAAGAATTCGACTAAAAAAAAAGGTGTGGACGTAAGTGAAATAATAAGCAAAGACTGAAGATTTTAATGCAATTAAAAAGTGGGATAACTAAAACAAATTGTGATGTTATTAATATAACCACCCTTAAATAATTCAATTTCAATAAATACTCTAGCCTGCTTCCCAATTTTATCCTTCAGGAAAATGCCTAATTTTTATTAAATCATCTAACAAAAACATGTAAATCAATTGTACACGGGGCTTCACATATTTTCAATGTAAAATGAGATTATTTATTTATTTATTTGGAAAAAATGTACTTCGTTTGAAAATTAAGTAGAGAGAAATTTGGGAAGAAATGCTATTTATCTAGATGACTCTCAGCAATCTAGGTGTTAATTAAATGTTATTAAGTGATCGATATTACATATAAGAATATGGGTCATTTTTAAAATGTACAACCATTTAATTGATACTTAAACTCCTATTCATCGACAATCTAGATAAAATCGATTCAGCCATTCCCACAAGAAAATAGCGATTGATCGGTCTACAACTCGATATCACAGCCACCATATCCCATTAATGTTGCCAATGTAGTGAAGGCCCTTTAATGGCCGCTTAGGTATTTGTTGCCCATGTTCCAATGTTCG
This sequence comes from Fraxinus quadrangulata, assembly GCA_903798255.1. Taxonomy (NCBI): domain Eukaryota; kingdom Viridiplantae; phylum Streptophyta; class Magnoliopsida; order Lamiales; family Oleaceae; genus Fraxinus; species Fraxinus quadrangulata. The sequence continues at coordinate 13,877 of CAIGRB010026476.1, forward strand.
TGATGGTTTATAATTTTGAGTTTGTGCGGCTAAACTTGAATAAAAATAAAAGTTCTTCTTTTGGAAAGCAAGTTATTTACATTGTTGACGATCAGTCATCTAGATGTCAATTAAATGTTATTAAGTGATTAACTTCTTAAATGTAAGGAAAAGAATTGGCATCTAAACTACTGATTATAAAAGTCTAGAGACAACTAATGATGATGTACTGACAAAAGAGGTCAAGCGGATAGGATCTACTCAAAAAATCACCCTACTTGATCTAGCTTAGTAGCTTGTGGATCAACTCGTTCACGTCCATTTGACTTACTCTTAAGATTGTTCCCCTTTAGCTGAAATGGATCTAGCCCTTTCCATAAAAATCTGCATTTGTTGGTCTACAACTTGACGCCACAGCCACCATATCTCATTGATGTTGCCAATGTAATGAAGCCCCTTTAACTGCTGCCTCATGTGTTTGGTGCCTTATTTCTTGAAAATATTATTCCCATTCCCCAACATTCGCACACTTGCGTTTTTCAGTCAAAATTTGACACTGGGTGTCTTTATGTGATCGCGGTTTTATTGCGTCGGTTACTCAATTTAAATTGATTGCTAACAAGATTATTTGGTATTGGCGATTTTTTCTCAATCTTTTCAACTTTCATTTCGTGGGAGTTTAGGATTTATATATTCAACAAGTACTTGGCATGTTTGATACGATTAATTTTTGTTATAATTGTAAATTACGTGACGTGCATATGATGGAGGTCCCACATCGGCTGACTAGGCACCGATGATGTCAATTGGCTTTATCGGTCAAATCAAGTAACCTCTTTCTGGGCTTGGGCCCTGTCCACTAACGTGTCTTGGTCCATTTCATTCCCCTCTCCATATATAAGTGAGTCCATTAACAATCAAAAAGCATGTTCATCCAAACACTAGTCAAATATACTCTCAAGTCTCACCCATGTCTCTTGAGCTCATTCCATCTCATTTCAACAATTGACTTGATTGTTGTAATGCAAATGATCGTTAGAATTTTTTCTGGGATGATGACCTTTACATCATGTTTGAGTATGCAAATGATGCATCGATGGGTAGGGAGATAGTCGAGATTATGTTATCTACTTGATCGGACAGATTTTGAGATCAACATATTTCTTTTCTATCAAAGGTGCAATATTCATGTTGCTTCACCTACCAATACGATCCTTATATAACTCTACCAAAAGTCCATTCTCAACATTAATCCATCACAATATCAAAAAGATTCACAATATGTTGTACATTATATGCATCTTCAAGAACGATGAACAACACATCAAATGTACTAGAAGTCCAACAAATTAAAAACACACAAATTGACTTATACAACCCAACAATAGACAGACTGACCAATAAAGTTCAGTTTATTTTACGACAATAAAAATGATCATATCATACTTTCTGCTTATAAGCTATTTGAGGCGCCTGCAGAGAGTGAGGCCATCTCCAATGGAAAGATGAGCCAATTCGATACGAGAATCAGCTGCTAAGAAAGTGTTCAAGTCTCTGAGGTGCACTCTATTTGCCCCAATGTGTTCAAGGGTTTCTTTGTCCACTTTATCCTCAGATAGTGCCACTGTACCAGCCCATAACGTGTTGTCATAAGCTATAACTCCACCAATTTTCACTAGTTTCAGCAACTCTTCATGATAGTTTATGTAGTTTTCTTTATCAGCATCCACGAATGCAAAATCGAAACTCCCTTCTTCTCCCTACAGTTTTCATCAAGAATAAGCAGAATTCTCAAGAACTTGTCGATTTATATAGGCCCAGTTTAAAGAAACTCTATTTCATGTTTCGTTGAAGTTCGTTAAAATCATCTCGTTTAAAAATTTAAATAATTGGATAGAGACTTACATTGGACTGAAAGTCCTTAAGAATAGTCATGGCATCTGACTCAATGAACTTAATTTTATGTGCCACTCCTGCCTTTTCAATATGTGGTAATCCTGTCTCATATGCTTCACGATTTGGATCGATTGCGACGATCTAAAAAAAATAAAAATAAGTGAAATAAATATTCTTAATTAGGCTCGTAAGTAATTAAACCAAATTAATCTACTTGGATTTTGGATATTGGCAAGAAAATTAATTTACTCAAAATTAATATTTTTATTATTAGAAAATAATAAAATTACTTTGGCATCATCTGGGAGAGCAAGAGCAGTGGAGAGAAGTGAGTAACCAGTAAATACTCCAACTTCTATTGTCTTCTTTGCATTCATTACTTTCAAAAGCAACGATATAAACTGGCCTTCGTCAGCAGGCACATTCATCACGCTCCTGAAAATAAAATATATATCTCTACACATTACTAATAAGTCTTGTAAAAGTCATTTACGAACCCATATTGTGGGATTGTTTGGCATGACTTTTGAAAAGTTAAAAGAGTTTTTGAAATTCAAAAGTTGTTTTTAGACCTGTTTAGTTAATTTTATAAAAGTTTTTCTTCCCGTCAGAAGAATTTTTAGAGGAAACTCATCAAATATGGCTTACTCTAAAACCATTCGGAAGAGAAAGCTCTTTTAGAAATTAGTTTTCAAACATCAATTAAGATAATTTTTTTCGAAAAACCCTTTCACAAAAAGTGGAAATCCTATCAAACGAGCAGAAATACTATTATCAGGTTTAGCTTATACTGTTCTCTCTCTCTCTCTCTCTCTCTCTCTCTCTCTCTCTCCATGTAACCTTAGAGGTAAGACAATCACTCCCATCTCACTTATATACAAATTTGCTCAGCCGGTTCTACTAAAAATTTAATTTTTAGTATATTTTGATAAAAAAAATGATCAAATGTGTGATAAAAAAATTGCTAAAAGTTATGATTGCGAATTGCATTAAATGTGTGATTAAAAATAATTTTTTTAAAAATGAAGTTCATATATAGACGAATTCATATGGAGCGTACAAGGGTGTATATATATAAAACGTGTATTTTACTTACCAATACTCATACTTGTCGACAGTAGCCATCCTGAGTTCTTTGAGTTGTTCATGTTCTCTCGGATACGCACTTGTTTCTAACAGATACTGTAATTTAAACATTATAATTTATTAAACTCCTATTTGATAGAAATTAAAATTAAATTTTAATTTAAGTCAAAATCAACTATTAATTTTAACTACACATTTTATGTGATCACAACTTTTCAATCACACATTTCATTAAATTTTATTAAAATATACTAAAAATCTGATTTTAATCTACCAAATAGGGGTTAAAAAAGAAAGAAAATCGAATTTCTAGTATAAAATTCAATTATTACCATAGACTAGCGAATTTCAAAGTCCCATTTAATCATTAAAATCAAATATTATTTCAAAACGGCTTTTAATATTAATCACTTTTTAAAACTTATTAGCTGTTTTGTAGTGCTTGGCAATTATGTTTTTAATAAATAAAAAAAAAATGCACCGTGTTTTTCGTGTAGTGCTTATAAGCATGCACGATATATTTTTGACAAGTGAAATTCCAAGTATACCCCAACCCTACTCCACAGCCCACCCAAAAAAAGCAGAAGAGAAAAACCCCACTACTTATTTAGAAAAAAAAGAAGATTTTATCAAAAATAAATAAAAATAAAAACTACTTATTTCAAAATAAACCCTAATGCATGTACGAATGCATGCAGCATTTCATCAAGTAATGAGAGTGAACCTTAGTGAGGGCTTCGCTTTGCAGAATTGTGCTTGAGAACTTTTCCTTCATTGTCGAAAGATAAGTGATTAATCAAAAAGAGAATGTTTAAACTGAACAAGAACAGCTTATTTTGCTAAACTTGCTTATATTTTCCTTGCTGCTTCTCATTTATATAGAACTTCTTCGAAGCCTTGGCCTCCGCCAGCTATCCTTCATGGGTGGTTGGTGCTTGCTTGTGGTTGTCGCCCTCTTTTTCCGCCGTGAAAATCGCACCATATATACATATAAAAAATACACACACAATCACATGTATATACATACATTATGACATACATGTATTTTTCCAATATAGATTAAGAAGATCATAGTTTCACTGGCAAAATGCCATTTTTTTAAAGAAAAAGTGAATGATATTCTCCAGAATCTCCATCTGTCTTTTTTATTTTTTTTATGAACACAAATTTTAAGTTTTTTTTTTAACACTTGTAATTTAATCTCTCTTATTTTTCTTTTTACAATATATTTGGTTGACACTAAAAGAGATAGTAATGATAAGAACATTTTGTTAATGGTAAAGCGACTCTAAGTTCACATCAAAGATAAAAGAATGTAAAAAAATTGACGTTGAACATAAAAATTTACGAATTTCTAGAGTTACTCGTATTTGAATCTTAAAAGTCCAAAAGCAAAGAGACGAGATTTTTAACATCATATTTTATTACATTTATGATTTGTTTGTGCTCTAAGAATAGATTTTATATTAGTGATTTTTTGAAGAATATGTGTAGAGAAAAATTGTGGGTTTATATGTAAAATTATTTTATTGAAAGAACGTGTGATTAAAAATGAATTTGGAAAAAAAATGAGTTGTTAAAGAATGTAGATCGAATAAAGACTTATAATGTGAATTTGTAGTTGTACTGATTACGTTATTGTTGTAAACTCTCTACCTTAAACCTTGCTTACAAGTTACACCATACCAAAAATGTTAAGGTTATCACATTAAATCTCAACTACCGTTCCTCAATTAATAAAAAAAATGTGCTGATGTACTCTCTATTTTTTTGGGTAAAATTGAACTAAAGAATAAATAGAAAAGATTTGTTATTCGTATAAAAATGAGATTTCAGCATTTTTTTTAAGGAAAATATCTTGTTAAGTACTTATAATTTTGAAATAAAATTTCTACTTACTTTGTTAGAGGCTAGACATGCCATTATCATTTTTGCCCTAGGAGAAAATTATTCTAGACTATCAAAACCTTTGAGGTATACTGTCGATAATCCTATGAGAGTTTTCAAGTAAATTTTAACATGCAAAATTCACCAAAAAAAAAAAAAAACCTGTATTATTTCCATCAATTTCGAATGAAATCTTGGATGGAATGTTAATAGAAGGATTTATTTCAGGAAAAAAAAGAAGTTGAAAATAACTTTAATTACTTAAAATTATATCAATGACATCTTTAATTGTTATTCTCAACATGTACTTATTGATCAACTATCTTGTACATAATTTCACCAACTTGAGGTTGTACATATCTTCACTAACTGGAGGTCGGTTTGACTCTCGACTAGGTCCATTTGGCTCAATTTGACCTAAATCGTTGATAATATGTCTCGACTAGAAATCAGACTTAACTAATTAAAGATCATTTATAAAAAGTTTTATTTATGACATTTTCACAGTCGAAAAATCTTTTTAAACTAACAATTAGTATTAGATCATATTTAACCACCTAAGACCTTTCAAGATTAATATATTCCAATTTTTTTATAATGTATATTTCATCTACTTAAATTTATAAATGTAAGACTTAAAAGATGTCATCTCAATTATTTGGTATGACTTTTGTTTTCTACTCTTTGAATGCCAATGAAATCGATATTGAATCAAAATATCATTTATATCAATATTGAATCAAGAAAATAATTAAGATCATGTGAAGTAAGATGTTCATAACTCTCCTCGATCACGCAAGTTGTTGGTAATATGACATATTTGTATATTTAAATTTAATTTTAAACATGTTCATACTCTTGGAATTTATTTTTTAATCAAATGTATAATACGTAAAAAAAACTTATAAATAAGTTGCTACAATTGTGAGTCAAGTAATATGTCAAATCATTATGCTTTGAAATTTTAAATTAAAAATAACACATTTATTTATATAAATTTTTACTTTCGATAACATAAATATATATATATATAATTGAAATTTATGTACGAATATTGACTTGAGAAGTTACTATTACAAAGTTGGAGTTAATACTCTAAATAGTCACTAAACTTTCTTAAAAGTTCCTAGGAGGTCATCGAATTTCAAAAGTTTCCTAATTAGTCACTGAACTTTACAAAAAGTTCTTAGGAGGTCACCGAACTTCAAAACTTCCATAAATAATCACTGAACTTTGTCAAAAATTCTCAAGAGATCATCGAACTTTGTAAATTTGGATGCCATACATAAATAGTTTAGTGATCCCTTAGGAATTTTTTGTAAAGTTGAGTGACTATCTAGGGAAGTAGTATCAAAGTTCAATGACTATTTAGGAAAGTTTTGAAATTCGGTGATCTCATAGGAACTTTTTGCAAAGTTCAGTGACTAATTAGAGAACTTTTGAAGTTCGGTGACCTCTTAAGAACTTTTAAAAAAGTTCAGTGACTATTTAGGGTATTAACCCTACAAAGTTGAGATCCCTATAATACATTATTTAATATTTAAACAATAGAAAAGTAGAGATGGGAAAATATAATTTGCTGTTTCTTAAACCAAATATTCACTCGTTAACCAATTGACATGCAGAAGCATCTTTCTCTAATTTTCCACATTATTATTTAATCACCTTTTTTAATGTATTCGTTTTGACATTTAAATAGTTGACTTTTAGTTCATGAGTTACTTTTATTATGCCTAATAATTATTAAGTTGATTTTTGTAATTTAAATCTTAATAGTTCATTTGTGATTGAAGAGTTCGAATAGCTTAGTTAATTACATATTTATGTATTTGTTGTGACATTTAAATCATTGACTTTTAGTAAATTTATTGTAATTATCCCTCTAATATTTACTAAGATCATTGACTTTTAGTAAATTTATTGTAACCCTCTAATATTTACTAAGAGTCTATTCGAGGTAGATTATTGAGAATAAATTTTGTGAAAAGTGATTTTTTTCCTTATAATACGATCCAAATTAGGGGATGTGCACGAGTAATTCGGTCTAGGTATCTTGAAAAATGGATCGCATTGAATTCAATTCTTATTGGAAATCTTGAAAATGGAATCATTGATTCTATGGAGCAAAATAGAATCGATTCGACCGATTCGGTCTAATCCAATTCTCATATAAATTATAATCCAAGCCACCCCTAAATAAAATGAGTTATAAATTGTAAAAAAAAAAAAATTAAATAATTCGATTAAATAAACCAACTTATATTGTTACTCCAACATGTTACAAGAAAAGGTAAATTCAGTAAATATATAATGGTCATCATCCGAGGTAGTATAAACTACATTAGTTATCATGTAGCTTCACTAATTAAACTAAAACGAAACCAACTCACCATGAAGTGACCATTAATAATATCTTAATCACTTTACATCTTTGACTAAGATGTTAGAATATTATATTAACGAATTGATAATTTAAATATATTGTAACTTATAATTTAGTACAATAAATTTTTACTTCTTGTACCGACAGGTTTTTGTTCTGGGATTGCACGTCTATATATGTCCAAAGATTAGACAAGGAATTGTTAAGTCCTTATTTAATTTTGATTTTTCAAAATTATTTTTTTTTTAAAAAAAATCATATTTCACAAAATCACTCCTCAAAAATTAAAATCAAATATGGGGTAAATGGGTCGAGATTATTCGGCCCTCGTTTGACCCCATTAAAATTATAATACATTTTTCTCTCTTCTTTTCAACCACATTTTCAGCCCTCGTTTGGCCCCCATTAGTTTTGTGGTAGGTAGATCTAAAAAAGGTCCACTGGTGTGCCCTGACTGTCTTTGAAAGAGACAATGATGATAATAAATTAACGACAAACTATTATAAATGCTGTTGCTGATGAATTATCGATAGATTAATTATTTTAAAGTAAACCAATATTAGATTACCGGCATAATTAACAGTGGAATACTTCTATTGTTAATTTTAAATCATTCTGATAATAATTGTATACAGTTTAGAAATAGGTCGAAGATGATGAAGTAAGTATTAGGAAGATTTTGCGCAGAAAGACAGAGGCGGGCTGAAGCAATGTGAGAGCCTTGGAAAAATTGTCAGATGGAATTTAGGAGAAAAAATTAAAATAAAATTTAATGGATAAAATTGTCACTAATGGAAATTTCGTTGATAGTATGACCGTAAGTAATTCCGGTCAAAATTAATATATTTTGTTGATTCAGACAGAATTATCAAAGGCAATACCATTGGTAATCACCGACACACCTTATTTAGCGATTAGGACGATAATGTCATAAGTGATGTTGTTAGCAATTTATAAATGATAAATCATCCATTGAGGAGAAGTCATCGGTAATCATCAATAGTATAATTGTAGGTAATTTGATTGAAATAAATATATGTTGGTGATTCAGATGCAATTACACATCAGTGAGATTATTGGTGATCAGTGATATGTCTTCATTAGCAACGACAATGTCATCAAAGACACGAAATCATTGGCATTTAATTTCTAGTTTATTTACTAAACAATATTTTATTTGGTAAAACTTAGTTTGTTAACTATTTAAGGGTTCAAGTCAAATGCTCCACCTAATCGCAAATGTTGTTATAAAAATTAAAAAATAAATATAACATTATTCTACTTGCAATTTTAGCCTTCATAGTTTTTTGAGTTGTTCATTTTTGTATTTTTATTCTTTCTATATTTTTTATTTTGTCTCTAAGATACTGACAAATAAGTTGAAATATCTTTTTTTATTATTTTCTTATAATAATAAGGACTTATAAGTAATTATTTTAACTTTTACCGTTTGACATAATTTAATTTTTAATTTATTAATTAAAGAAATTCTATTTGGTAAATAAAATTTGTTAAACTGTTTACGTTTTTAATTATTATTTTATTGATATTAATTACAGGATTTTTTTTGTAANGTAATATAATTTGTGATCATCATCCAAGGGAGTATAAACTACATTAATTATCATGTAGCTTCACTAACTAAACTAAAACGAAACCAACTCACCAGATGGAGTGACCATTAATGGTCACTTTACATCTTTGACTAAGATGTTAGAATATAAGGAATTGATAGTTTAAAATATATATTGATAACTTGTAATTTAGTACAATAAGTTTGTACTTCTTTTACCGACAGGTTTTTGTTCTAGGATTGCACATTTATACATGTCCAAGGATTAGAGAAGGACTTGTCAAGTCCTCGTTTGATTTTGATTTTTTCAAAATTAATTTTTTTAACTATTCATTCTCAAAAGAAAATAAAAAAAATATTAATTTTTCGATATTTTTTTTTAAAAATAAACCAATAATAGATTACCGGCATAATTAACTGCGGAATACTTCTATTACCAATTTGTCGGTATGAAGAAAAAAATGAGTACAAAATTATTTGAACATTTTTCGATAGATAATTTCGGTGATAATTTAGTAGTTGTGTTTTCAATTCATTCTTCCCTTATAATACAGAGAAAGGTCGATCTAACTGTCGAAATTCATGTTAGATTTTCTAGTATTAAATGCAAGGCCGTGATACAAGAAAAAATGTTGATCAAGAAATTTAAAGAGATCATTAGTGAATATTACGTAAAACAATTTTATTTATTTTTTAATATTTTACAGATTGAAAACAATTTTAAATGATTCTGATAATTGTATATGGTTATGAAATAGGTCGAAGATGATGAATTACGTATTAGGAAGATTTTGCGCAGAAAGATAGAGGTGGTCTGAGGCAAATGTGAGAGCCTTGGACAAAAATGTCAAATGGCATTTTAGAGAACAAAAATAAAAAAAATTAATGGATAAAAATGATCACTGATGGAGATTTCGTCGATGATCGCCGATAGTATGACGGTAAGTGATTCTAGTTGAAATTAATATTTTTTGTTGATTGAGACAGAATTATCAAAGCAATACCATTGGTGATTGTCGACACACCTTATTTAGCAATTATGATGATAATGTCGTCTGCGGTGTTGTCGACAATTATAAATGATAATTCATCTGTTGAGAAGTCGTCGATAATCACCAATAGTATAATTATAGGTAATTTTGGTTGATATCAATATATGATGGTGATTCAATTTAATTATTATACATATGCGATTTTATTGGTGATCGTTGATACGTCTTTATTAGTAACAACATTGTCATCAAAGACACAAAATCATTGGTTTTTAATTTTTAATTTATTTACTAACAATATTTTATTTGGTAAAAGTTAGTTTGTTAAACTATTTTAGGGTTCAAGTCAAATGCTCCACCTAATCGCAAATGTTGTTATAAAAATTAAAAAATAAATATAACATTATTCTACTTGCAATTTTAGCCTTCATAGTTTTTTGAGTTGTTCATTTTTGTATTTTTATTCTTTCTATATTTTTTATTTTGTCTCTAAGATACTGACAAATAAGTTGAAATATCTTTTTTTATTATTTTCTTATAATAATAAGGACTTATAAGTAATTATTTTAACTTTTACCGTTTGACATAATTTAATTTTTAATTAATTTATTAAAGAAATTCTATTTGGTAAATAAAATTTGTTAAACTGTTTACGTTTTTAATTATTATTTTATTGATATTAATTACAGGATTTTTTTTGTAAAAAAAAAAAAAAGACAACATATAAATTTAAAAATTGTAGGCATTCGATAAATTGAAAAACTTTCCATAGAATAATGAAGAGAAACTAACTCAAACTTCTCAAGAACAAGAAATGTGTTCTTGGATTCCCATTAGCATTTAAAACATTGTCCATCCATACTAAAGAAAACCGGAGAAATTCATTCGAGAAACTCGTTGATGAGAATATAAACGATGCATCTTGTGAGGTTAAATTGAGAGAAAAGGTTCGCAAAAACTATAAAATTAAAATCCTATTGAAGAGCGACCCAAAATCGATAATTATATCATTTAAAATTAGTGAGAGAAACAAAAAGAAAAAAAAAGTCCTAAAGTACATTAATAGTGACAAAAACTTACACTAAAAGTTGCCATTTTGGGATGTTACTTTCGTCCAATGTGGTCGCAAATATTTGTCACTACATCAATAGTTCGGTACTTACCAATGGAGTAGCTACGTACATAGCTTCTAAATAGCAAAAGAAGAATACCGATATTAATCTTTTGATAATTACTAACGAGTCATCTAATATGAAAAATTACCAACCCAATAAAATTTACGAATGGTAATAGCCCAAATTTACAAATTACAATTATTGTTAAAGAATTAATTTGTTTATACCTTTTTATTTTATCATGTAATGTAAAACTAAAATTTATAAGAGTGTACATTTATGATAAAGTGATGTGCAATACATCAAGAGATTGTTGTTTCTATAATTGATATCAAGAGTTTAAAAATTGGTATCTCCCACACCTTCTCTCCCACACAATAAAAAAATTAAAGTGATTCGCGATATTTTATATAGTTAGTGGATCTACTCCTTAAAAAATGGTTACAATTAAGGATATAATCGAAGGAATCAATTTCGAATGGAATCAATTGATAGAAGAATAAGGAGGAAATTTCCTAAGAAGGCTATACTCTGGGGGAGAAAAGTGATAAATGATTTTAATTACTAAGCCTTTGTTTGGTTAAGCTAAAAAAATCTAAATCGAAGTCGAGAATTAATTTTAATAACACGTTTCATGGAACTTGCAACTTTTCAACCTACAAATTCCTTTATTTTTTATCAAATTTACTAAAAATCTGATTTTTTCTCTAAACCAACCCGTAGCTAAAACTTATGTCCAATGACCTCTTTAATTGTGTTATTCACGACATGTTCAGGAGAGTTGGGATCTATTTAACTCTATAGAAGGTTACCTTGATCAAGAGATTTGCCAATTTCATCTCGACTCGAGATCAATTAATTGACCAATTATAGATGTATATATAAAAAAAGATCATTTACAATAAAATTGTTTCACACATTTTTCATCGAGGTAAAGTCTTTAGAAATAAAGCGTCGAAATAAAGTCACTTTTCACCACGTCCACAGTGAGAAGTACTTTTTTTAAAAAAATTCGTCAATATTTTACTATCGTTTTCTCATAATTTGTACACTACATTTCATCCACCTTATGTACGTAGACATAATGATATCATTTGTATGACATCTGTTCCTACTCTTTGAATGACAACGAAAATAATATTGAATCAAAAAATTATTGAGATCAATGTTGAATCGATAAAATAACATTTTTAACTCTCATTGACCACTCAAGTTGTACTTTGTGTTAGGGTTCTTCTGGGACAAGTCAAATAGGTTTGTTGGACATGTGGGTTGTATTCTATTTTTCGATAAAATTTATGATAAAATTTATTTATTTATTTAAATTTAGTTATTTTTAATTATATAACAAATCAAATCAAATCAAATATTAAGTATCAAGTGGATGTTGCTACGCTAGTCAAATTAAACAGGTGACCAGCTCCCCCGATCGAGTGATTACTAATGATACCTTAACCACTTTTGAAACTAGCCTCATGAAGGTGTTTTAAAAGTGTTTATAATTGATTTAAATTATGAATAAAAATAAATGATGAATAAATGGATAATAATTGTGAATATTTTGAAATATAATAAAAAGTGACTTGAATGTTTATAAATGATTTATAAACATATTGGGGCTTTCGATGGCTGGATCCCACTAGTGTGGGTTGGTTTGACGTTAAAGGCGAGTCATGTCAAGAACTGGTTTTGAGCTTGCAAGCTGCATTTGGTCGATGCTATTTGAGGTTCGTGACTGCTCTCCTTAAAGTTCAGATGGGGCAGGTTGTTAAAAAATGAATCTTGTTTAACACGTATTCTGAAATTACAAATAGCCATTGTTTGGTCCCCTATTATTTTCAAAATATATTTTTTTTTCTCTTATTTTCAATCACACATTTTTCAATAAAATAATATTACACGCAAATCCAAATATTTCCTTATTTTTTAATCACGCATTCTCTACCAAAATATTATTTCAAAATATATTTTGGACAAAAACTAGGGGTTCAAACATGCTCATAATCCTATTCAGTATTATCGGGCGTGCACACACAAGAATAAAATAAAAATTGAGCAACAACTATTTATGAGACGAGCATGTCCCGATACAAGAAGCGACGACCAGAGTTTGGCTGGATTCATCACTAAACTCGGGTCATTCCAAATT
>CAIGRB010026476.1:27192-49775 GCA_903798255.1 Fraxinus quadrangulata
TATATATATATATAAAATAACAATAAAGTGATATTTTTATTAAATAAAATATTCCAAATTTTAAAAATAATAATATAAACTTTCAAATATCTTAATTAAACTCAAATTTTTTGATAGAAAATTAACAATTATACTATTATAATCAACCTATTTTGGAATTTCATTTCTAATAGATATCATGATCAATCCATTCAACGTTTCTTAAGACATTGTTAACAAAATATAGGATTCTATCAACTTCACTTTGAGAAGCTATTCTCAACAGATGCGGTTATAACTGGTATAGTCGATAATATTCTACAAGCAATCCACATATTTGAAAATTAACGTTCCATGATTTTATTATAAGCTAACACCCAATCATTTTTTGGCCTCTTTGACAATCAATTTCTCAAGTTTGCAACTCAACAAATAACTCTTGCCCATAATATCAAAATTGTTGTTATATTTCAAAAAAATTTCAAATTTATCACACCAACACTTAAAACGAATTATCATTAGCAGTCTCGAATTTTTTTAGAATCAAACAAAAATCCAAAAATATTTCATATTTTTTGAAATTATTCAAACCGTAACTTAATTGAAGAAATAGTCTAATTAACATATAAATAAATAATTAGCTCTAAAAGATTTCTTCAATTGCGATATCTCATCATTGAAATTTTCATCCAAGTGCTTCTTTATAATAATAATACATTTTTCATGAAATGTATGTTCAACTTCCATTTGAACAGAAATTTCTTTAACAATAATTTTGTCAAATTCAAATTTAGTTTCTTGATATATTTCAAAAAATTAAATATGTGCTTTCAAGTAACAAATAACAGCATCAATAAATGTGTTCTCACTTTACAATATTTTGCTTACTCTATAAATAATTGATATATATTGTATCAAATAATCATGTCAAACAAGAACTTAAAATTCATAATGTCAAAAGATAAACTTTAACATTTCTAAATGCCTTAAGGTCATTACATGTCAAAAGATAAACTTTAATTGAACTTACTATGATATCTATATAATTAAGCTTTAAATATTCCTACAAATAAAGGCTGAACTAACGTAACGTTTATATTTGTTTGAGCCCCATTTTTGAACAGTGTATCGATGGAAAATGTATTATTAAAAAATAAAAAAATATTTAGATTTACGTGTAATATTATTTTATTGAAACACGTGTGATTGAAATGAGGTTAACACACTGTTTATGAATTTTTTTGGGTCAAAAAATGAGGCTCAAACATGGGCTAAAGATTAGTATGTTTGCTAATTGGACAACTCAATGACTTGGTTGCATTGTGGACTCTATTTTGTTGGTAATTTTTTAAGAACTATATGCAATAATTTTTTGGGAGTCCTTATAAAAGCGAAGCCTTAGGCGATCGCTTACCCCACCTGCAGTCAGGACTGTCACTGTACATTTCATGTTGACTTATGATTGACTTTATCTGTAATGTTTTGATCATAGCAAATAAGCTAATCTTGTTTTCTAATAATTAAATTTTAGTGATTACAGTCTTTATAGTATTCATGTTAAATTGATCGATTGTTGCCAATAGATCATTATTAAGACTATCACATTACAAATCGAGCTCTCAATGAGAATTGAGATTGAAGTCGAGCATTCAAATCAAATTCTTTGAGACAATAGCTTAAAATCAAACGTCAAAGAAAGATCATAGACTAGACGTTCTCATTCATTTGTAAAGATTTAAATGCTTCAATATTTAGCAACAAATGGTTAAAGTTCTAAAAATGATCTTAAGCACATAAAGTTATTTTAATAATCACTTGCATAAAATATTTTGATCAAAGGTAAGATTGTTTTTCAAATTGATATTTAAACTTAGACCATATCTTACAATATCACTTACTTTGAAAAATAAGTTAAAAACATCTTTAAAAAGCCTACATTTTTCAAAATATTCAAGTCGGAATAAACGAAGTTGAAACAAAGAAATTTGTTAAGGGCGGATGTCCTGCAATCTCAACTGTCATTTTTTGACCATTGTGATTCTTGACGAAAAACGACTATTTTTGTACGTTCGAACATGAGGTGGACGTTGGACCCTTGTCCGATTTCACATATTGTTTTGTTCATTGAACCCTATAAATATATTCACTTTTTTGCATTCATTGTAAGAACTTTTAAGAACATTAAAGTGGGATACATATATTTGAGGAAAATTATATGAGTTTACATATTTATTTTATTAACTTTCACCTGAAAAACTTTTGATTGATTAAATCAAACTCTTTAATCATCATTTTCATCAAAGTTTTCTTATCTAACACTTGAGCTATCATTTAATTCTATTCATGGAAGTATTAGCCACTTTTGGTAATTAATTCATTTGTATCATTTATTAAGATATATAAGTTTTAATTGTAAAAACATTTTTCAAATTGGTGAGTCATGTTAATGTCCCGTGAAAATTCAATAAGTTAGATCATATTGAGGTTCTGTAAAGTTCAATATTATATAAAAATCGATGCTTCTTATTTATAGGTCATTGAAAACGTTGTAAGGATTTGAATTGCACCATAAATCAATTAATATAGTGATCTTGTTCATGATGGAGAGCTTGGTAACGGATAACTTAGATCATTGTTTTAGATTAAAACTCTAAAATTATATCGTTTACATTTTCTCTACCTTTTTATTTATTGTTATTTTGTTTAAGCTTATAAATTGATTGATCTATTTGCTCGAATTGTTTAATATAAGCTTTAATTTTCATAAAAATTTTGAAAAATCAATTCACATTTTGATTAATTATTTTTGGACTATCATTTCATACTCCTCATGTAACGAATAATTCTTTTATACCTCGAAATAATTGAACATCAATTAAAATAATTTAAATCTTAAAATTATTGAGATCAATATCGAATCAATAAAATATTTGAGATTCTGGGAAAGTAGGTGTTTATAACTCTCATTGATGACGCAATCTGTACTTTGTGTTAGGGTTCCGATGGGTTTGTTGGACATGAGGGTTGTATTATATTTTTCTATTAAAATCATGGTAATATTTATTTATTCTTAATTATATAACAATTCAAATCAAATATTATATTAATTATCACGTGGATGTTGCTTCACAAGTCAAATTAAAAGGTGACCAGCTCACCCGATTGAATAATCATTAATAAAACTAGCATCTTGGAGGTGTTCGGAAAGAGTTTATAAATTATTTAAATTATAAATAAAAAATTATAAATAAGTAGATAATAAATGTGAATATTTTGAAATGTGAATAAAAGTGACTTGAATAGTGATAAATAATTTAAATATGAGCCAAATATATAGACTAAGATGTCGGAATATTATATTAACATATTGAGGCCTTAGATGGCTCGATCCTACAAAGTTGGCTAGTGCGGGTTGGTCCGGCATTGAAAGCGAGTCACATGAAGCACGTGATTTGAGCTTGCAGCTGCATTGGATCGAGGCTATTTGAGATTCGTAATTGCTCTCCTAAAAGGTCAACTAGTGTGGGTCATTAAAAATGAACCGTGTTAAACACGTAATCTAAAATTACAAATAATTATGTTTAGTACTTTCAAGAAGCACACATACCAAAATAAAATGACATTGAGCAACAACTATTTGTGAGACGAGCTTGTCCTGATTCAAGAAGCGATGACCAAAGTTTGGCTTGACTCGTCACTAAATTTGGATCATTCAAGATTTTCTTTCATCGATAAAATCAGTTTGATAATAGACTCGTAAACTAGCTAATAAGAGTAACCTCTAACATTATTGGTACTACGAATGTGTGATATTAAACTTTTCGGGCCCTTCTTACCAACCTTATTTTCTTGTATATTCTTCTTGGATCTGGCTTTACTGATGAAACGAAGTGGGGATTGGCTAGTGAAGGCTCCTAGAAAAAAATAATCACCGACCATCAACCTTTTCATTTTTTTAATTGATTATGCTCTTTTAATTGCATCAATCCCATGTTTGTTAAATTAAATTAAAATTTTCTATTTCACCTTTGAATCTTGGACAACTTACAAGGAGAATCAAACAAATTATGTCTACTGAGACATTGAAAGATATATGAATTTCCCGAAGCCAGATTTTGGAAGATAATTCATGTCGACCTCTCTAATCACGTCTTGATTATCATTCATTTCAATAATCATCTAATCACGTCTTGTGTTATAAAAGGAAAGTAAATTAGGGTTTAATGTGAATGACGCTTGTACTCCTGCAACCCTAGAAATTATTACCATTGTATTCTCGATTTTTACTTATAAATATAGGAATTTTGTTCTTAATAAAATACGCACGGATCTACTGACTTTTCTTATTATTTTCTCATATTCTCTCTTTTTATAACACGTTATCAGTATGATAACTTAATTTTTCAAAATTTAGTGAATAGAGTTATATTTTTTAAGCATAATCATCTATCATATGTATCAAAATCAATTTGGTGGCATGTGAATTATTTTATATATACGTGCATTATAAATTGGTAGGAATTTCTACTGAAATAGTTTGAATTTTGTCGTTGGAACAATTTGCAGCCATCAACAAAATATCTTCCTAAACGTGTAGTAGTTTGTAAATTCCAGACGTACAGTAATTAGTCAAAATCTGCCTCAATTTGCATTGGTTTCTGCCGTAATCTACCGTTCGTATTTTATGCATTAATTTGCATTAATTCCCAAATTTTATACATACATGTGGATTGATTTCTGACCATGTAATTATGATGCCAAAACTTGCCTTGTACACAGATTCTGTTTGTTTTAATTATGATGCCAAAACCTGCCATGTACACAGATTCTATTAATTAGCACTATTGTTTTCTGTGAAAATCGTGTTTTGTAGCTTACGTTAATCCGAAATCAATGATTTCTTTGCACCACTGTCGCCACCAAAGGCTCTTTTTCTTTGCCTTTTGTTTGCACACATTAATTCATGCTTTATTTATTAGTCAAAAGGTTTGAGTCGTTTGATAAAGAATTATTCTTCTCTTACCGTTGCATGTTGATCAATTCATCAATTCATGTTTGTTTTAATTTATTTTTCATCTCTATATTTGCAAAATATATACGTGATAATTATTAAACACCCTTTGTATCTTTAACCCTATTAAATAACTTTGGATGTTTTATTATAAATTATAAATTAATAATTTATCACGTTGTTGTTCTTAAAGTAGCACAACATTATAATTAATATTTAATATTCCAGAAGAATATTAATCGTAGATCTGTCTATTATTATATTGTTGCTCCTGAAATAGCACAACTTTATAATTAATATTCGAGAAGAATATTAATCGTAAATCTATTTATTATAAATAATTTGTTGTTGCTCTTGAAGTAGCACAACATTATAATTAATATTTTGGAAGAAAATTACTTTTTTCTGAAGAGCATGCATTATATTTTTCAATATTCCATAAAAATATTGACATATTTATCCTGAAAAGGCACGACTCTGTAAATACTATATTATCATAGAAAATATACTCTTGAAGATTTAATGTTTTCTAAATAATAATTTATTGTTGCTCCTGAAGTAGCATGCTATTATTTATGTTCTAGTTATATTTTGCTTGCTCTCGAAGAGCATAATTAAAAATTAAATTTTACTCTCGAAGAGTAAATTCTTATAAAATTTATTATTTCAAACAATAATATATTATTACTCCTAAAGAGCATGACACTCTGATTAGAATATTTTAGAAGAATTGATATATTGCTTCAGAAGAAGTAAAAATACTATATATTAGTATTATTGAAGAATACTATATTGTATTATTGAAAAAGCACAAATTTATACATATGAACATTTTAGAAGAATGTTATGAATAATTTAAATATATTGATATTCTTGAAAAATATTGTTCTGTTATTTGTGAACAATCATAACTATATATCAATATTCTAGAAGAATATTATTTTGGTATTATAGAATAATCAATACTGCGTAATGTAGGAGAATAAAATTTTACTATTAATAGTATTCTCTGCTAAATTAAAAAGAAACATGTTAAGTTTCTAAAATGTGTAGTACAATTAAAATAAATATTGTATTGAATCAGAAGTTTAATTTGTTTGCCATGACCAGTTGGATCATCACTGGATCAATAATGATACGAAATAAAAATGCAAATGGACATTTAACGAAGGATTCTTCAATCCAAAGAATTCATATTTGATATTTGTTCTCTTTATTGAAAATAAGTAATTGATCGTTACTAATTAAATAAGGATTGAATTCCCTATAGTTCTGAAAATTAATTAGGGAGATAAATGGGTCCCCGTCACCCTCCACGTTGACCATTTAAATATTATTTGTATCTAATAAATTTGATACAAATATTAGATTATTGCATGGTGTTCGCAACATGAAGTTTGCAAAAGTATTCCTCAAATTATGAGCATAATTTCAGATTATACAATTAAAACGATGTATCTTTTTAATATTAGTGATCCTAAATCTCAACCTTTTAATAAGTGTTAGTTGAGATGTCGATAAATGGTTTAATATTATTGTTAAAGGCATCCAATTAATTTAATTGAGAACAAATTACTTCTCATTTTTATTTAGGGAAAACAAATACGCATCATGCCAACATTATCGTTCTCACAATTATAACTTGACTTATGATTAAAGCTAATTTTTTCATCAAAATATTTCGATAGTGCAGTATATGTAAAATTGATCCACCATAATGCACTAAGATGGAAACTAAAGAATACTGAGAATAAATGCGTAGTTTGAACCCTTATTTCAAATGAGTGATATTTTGTAACGCTGGAAAAATTATTGTTATTTTGATTGGACAATTCTCTCGACATTAGGGGAAGAAATTAAGAAGTTGAAAATAATGCACAAATGCATCATTATTTAAATCCTCACAAAAGACAATTCGAATCAGAAGTTCGAAAAATAATTCACTTAAATGCATTTACTGACCAAATAGATTAACAATTTCACACATCAACTTTAAATGCTGTAACTTGAATTGACTCCTGGAAGGACAATTTGTTGATATTATATTTGATAAATTCATGGCAATCTTGAAGCGTGATGATATTCGATTCTATTACAAAATTCTCCAAACGAAAATGGAGCAATTGGTAAAGATAATTTTATTAATGAGATATATACTCTTAATGAGCATTTAGACAAAATATATTATAAAACCCCAAAAGAGGTTCAAGTACCCGAAATAATGAATAGCGATGAATCGAAATAAATTCTTT
This sequence comes from Fraxinus quadrangulata, assembly GCA_903798255.1. Lineage (NCBI taxonomy): Eukaryota > Viridiplantae > Streptophyta > Magnoliopsida > Lamiales > Oleaceae > Fraxinus > Fraxinus quadrangulata. Next base: position 34,435 of record CAIGRB010026476.1, read on the forward strand.
GAAATATATCGATCGAATAAATAATTGGTCAAATAAAATGACGCGATTATACTAAAATTGAATTTACTAGAGAAACCTGAAGTATCTAGACCCGATTCTAGTAAAATTGAACTTACTAGAGAAACATGATATTGTTGGATTTACAGTCTGAACACATAAATGTGTATATTTATGCGAAATGAAAATGTAAAAAGTAAAGTCGTAATATGAAATGTACGATTCTTTATATAATGAATTTTGAGAAGACTTGTATAAATAGATAAATTATTATGTGATGAATGTAATCACAAGTCTCTATTTCATTAGCGTGACAATGCATGAAATTTGACATGCATATAATAAATTTGATTATAGCTAACTTATCGGCATGTCTATTAATGTTACGTTGAAAGATTTAATATGCTTGAAGTATAATTCAAGTGATATTATCGGGAGTAAATACGCGTTGTACTATTTTTTCCTTGATCGAGGTTTTGTTTCATTGAGTTTTCCTGGCAAGATTTTTAATTAGATGACTATTGTAGCGTACTTAAAAGAATGATGTACTATTTTTCCTTCATTATGATTTTTCTCACTGGGTTTTACTAATAAGATTTTAACGAGGCACATTTTTATATGATTAATGTCTATAACCTAAGACATTTACCTTCAAAATAATATTATAATATATATGAGACTCCTGAAGAGTTCAAAAAAAAACTGTAGAATATGTGAAAAATGAATTTGAGATGAAAGATTTGAGAACAATCAAATTCTGTCTCGGGTTGCAAATTGAATGTTTTCTAGCAGAATTATTTGTTCATCAATTTACATATACAGAAAAAGTCTTAAAACGATTTTATATGGATAATGCACATCCGTTGGCATCACCTATGGTTGTTAGATCAGTTGGTGTGAAAAAAAGATTCATTTCGTCCACTCGAAAATGGAGAAAATGTTCTTGGTCCTGAAGTACAATATTTTAGTGCAATTGGAGTATTAACCTATCTTGCAAATTGCACTCGACCGACATAGTTTTTTCTGTAAATCTCCTTGCAAGATATAGTTCAACACCAATACAAAGACATTGGAGTAGTGTTAAACATATTTTTTTATTACCTAAAGGGTACTATTGATTTAAGATTATTTTATTCTCAAAATACGAGATCTGCTTTAGTGGGATATGCAAATGCAAGTTATCTCTCTGATCCATATAAAACTTAATCACAAACATAATACATGTTTACACAAGGAAGAATGGCAATATCATGGAGATTTGTGAAGCAATCATTAACAGCAACATTCTGAAATTATTGCAATCCATAAAGCAGGTCACGAATGTGTGTGGTTGAGGAATATGACACATTATATCCAAGCATCATGCAGATTAATTTCAACAAAAGATACTCCAATAGTTTGTATAAAAATAATGTCGTTTGTATTGCACAATTCAAATGAAGCTATATTAAAGGTGACAGGATGAAGCATAGTTCTCCAAAATTCTTTCATACACATGAGCTTCAGAAGAATAGTGACATCGATATTTAACAAATTCGTTCAAATGACAATGTGGCTGATTTATTCACAAAGGCATTGTCGACATCTACATTCAAGAAATTGGTTCATGAAATTGTGATGTATCGATTCAAAGATTTCCAGTGATCAACATCAGGGGGAGTATCTGTACTCTTTTTCCTTCACTTTGATTTTATCCCACTGGATTTTTCTAGAAATGTTTTAATGAGACAACATTTATTTTTATACTCCAAAGTAACTGTACTCTTTTTCCTTCGTTTGATTTTTTATCCTATTAGATTTTTATCAAATAAGGTTTTAACGAGGCATATACTTTGTAATGCGTTATTCAATGGGGAGTGTTGTAAAAGGAAAGTAAATTAGGGTTTAATGTGAATGCCGTTTGAACCCCTGGAGCCCTAGAAATTATTACCATTGTATCCTCGATTCTTACCTATAAATATAAGGATTGGTTCTTAATAAAACATACACAAGTCTATTGACTTCTCTTATTCTTTTCTTTTATTCTCTCTTTTTATAACAATAATATATTTAGAGCATAATATGAAATAATTGATCTAAAACTCAAAAACAAGATTATTTTAGAGGAAAAGAGATTTCATTAAAATATGGAGAAATAATAAAATAATTTTGTGTTTATAATTTTTCTAACTTAATCTAACAAAAATGTTCTCCTGCCTACGGTGGGAAGTTTTATTTTGCCCACTTTAGAAAGGTGAGAACTGTATGTAAGATTCTTTTGTTATATTAACAAGTAGGCAATCTTATCTTATCCACTGTAGATAGGAGAACAATTTCGTTCAATCTAAAATACAATGAAGAATTATATATATATCAAACGTTTTAAACTCTAAAAGAAGAGTTATAGATGGAATTGAATGCTCAAAATGCATCAAAACACAAAAGGACTTAGGCCAGACGTATACGCCGCTCGAATGCTAGGCTTGTGGCAAGGTTCTGCTGATTACATCGACATAGTTAGTGGCCAACTAGCGAGATTGCGACAACTTTTTCTTCTCAGTCCATAACTTGATATGTTCAACTCCAACACAAATTTCAACTACCAGTTGGACTTTTAAAAAAAAAAATTAACTAGAATTTACCAAATAGATTTTTTTTCTTAAGTCAACTTTAATTAGAATTCTCAATTATCTTTTGAATAGAATTCGGGTCACGCCCTAATTCTAACACAAGCAAACATCCGTATTTTTCAAGAATTCAAATTTTAATGGATATTGCTTGCATTTTCTTATATTATCAGTGTATAAGACCAGCATATATTTATATACGTCTCCTCTTAGCTAAATTTAAGGATTCAAGATCTAATCACGATGTTAACACATTGTATTATTGGACATTAGAAACAAGACAGTGCTATGCGGCAGCAGGCATTGAGAAGTGATTAATAACAGAATTCTTGATTCCAATCAAATCTATGCATTTTGTGCCAACAAATTTCGGTCTTCTGTTGTAACAAAGAATTAATCAAATCCTCCAAGCTCAGATGAGGTTAGTGTGGAGGAACAGACACTTGCGTGTTTGGAACGCTTGGATGGTCGGTGTTTGAAGAAAATGGCGCAACTTTTGCATACAGTGTCCGTTTTGACTCCATGACCCCATTCTAGAAAGCTCGCGACGATTTCCATTGATTTCATAACTTTGCCGTGACGTATGATGAATTTTAGACGTTTGATTTCGTTTGTTAAGTCAAAATGGCACTTAATGTTTCTTAGTTCATTATTTTTAGTATTTATTTATTTTGCTTTCTAATCCAACCCATTAAGGAACTGATAGCCCAATAGGTTATCTGTTCTTTTCATATTTAAGACTCTAAATCATCTTGTAGAATTTTTTGGAGTTGTTTATGAAATAAGAAAAGACATTTGTTTTCTTAAATACAATCCGTTTCGAGTTGTTATTACTGTATTTGTAGATTCGAACTACATTAAGAAATTTTACAGAACATCGTATTCGTGATGCAATAACTTTTTTATCGCGAACTATCTTGGCTTGTTTAGTAGGATGTACTCAATAATATTGGATAATATTAAAAAAAGATAAAAGGAAGAACCTACAATCTTATCTAATGTACTGTCGAGTCATGTCCAAAACTGCATACCGAACATGTTATCTATATAGGTACTTACATTCCCTTGAGACCTCGCAAAGATTAACTATGAATGCAGGATTCAAACCTATGGTCGGCCCGCCCCTGACCTGCAACCTCGTCGCCTCTGTACCCGAAACAAATGTGCTGCGCTACCCAGCCTCGTAACCTAGTTTCCCCTACTCTTTTGGTTGTTCCATTACCAATCGCGGTGTAACCCCAGGTCCGGCTGCCACTGACCTAAGAAGAACAATTATCCTTATGACCCAATAAGGACCGGTCCAGAATGCTGGTTTTCTAACAAATATCACCACCAATCTGGTATTTTCAGCCTCCTATTTCTGCGTACAGAAAGCTTAACTGCACGAATTTTGTGCAGTAACAGTCTCCAAATCATAGACTGCATCATCCTTCTTTGGAGTATATTGGAAGTTGGAACTCAAAGTGATGTGAAATGCTTTTAAGCCGTGTCCACAATTTCATCCATTCGTGTTTTTGAATCCCCCTGAGCCGACTAAGCATATAGGATGGAGTCAATGCCTTGTCAACTGAAAAGAAGATGGTGAACTCCTTGTAGTTGAGTTCATTTTCAAAGGGTAGCTTGATTCTGTCGCTCACAATAACAGGAATGCAGTGGCNCCTCGTCGCCTCTGTACCCGAAACAAATGTGCTGCGCTACCCAGCCTCGTAACCTAGTTTCCCCTACTCTTTTGGTTGTTCCATTACCAATCGCGGTGTAACCCCAGGTCCGGCTGCCACTGACCTAAGAAGAACAATTATCCTTATGACCCAATAAGGACCGGTCCAGAATGCTGGTTTTCTAACAAATATCACCACCAATCTGGTATTTTCAGCCTCCTATTTCTGCGTACAGAAAGCTTAACTGCACGAATTTTGTGCAGTAACAGTCTCCAAATCATAGACTGCATCATCCTTCTTTGGAGTATATTGGAAGTTGGAACTCAAAGTGATGTGAAATGCTTTTAAGCCGTGTCCACAATTTCATCCATTCGTGTTTTTGAATCCCCCTGAGCCGACTAAGCATATAGGATGGAGTCAATGCCTTGTCAACTGAAAAGAAGATGGTGAACTCCTTGTAGTTGAGTTCATTTTCAAAGGGTAGCTTGATTCTGTCGCTCACAATAACAGGAATGCAGTGGCTCTATAGCATCAAACAGATGACAAGATGATGTAGTATCCCCAGAAGGGTGTAGACAGAACTTAGACGAACGCATTCCTTCAGTGGACTAGTACGAGAAAGAAACAGAAGATGTATGAGATGAAGAAGAAGCCATAAATCAGATCTTAACAGTTATAAGAAGGAAATTCTTGAAAAGAACAAGGTCAAACATTAATTTCTTTGGTTTTTATTCTCATTTCATCCAAAAAACACAATGTTTTTTCACAATGTCACCACATCTGGTGCAGATTATTCACTTGAAAATGCAGTACCTGAGTTAAAAAGAAAAGTATATGCAGATGTTAAATGCAAGCATCTAGAGAAACCTCTCCATCCTGCTGGCTGCACATCAACGTGTCAGAAAAAATTTCGACATCTGTTTGATTGCATACTTCTTTCCTCCTAGTCCTCCCATGGAAGAAGAGAAGTGTCTTACGAGTTTCATATGGGTCCTCCTAATCATCGTTGAAATATGATTCCACCATATATGCATAAGGGGCGATGATGTCATTTGCAAGTTTAGCAATGTTCATTATGTGACCGAAATCAGCAACAATGAATATGGAAGGATTCACCTTATCACGATAATGTCTGAAAACATTCGGATGATGCAAGGGAAATATATGGTCTTGCCCGCAAGACCTTTGCCAGTGATTGGACAATCTTAAGATTTTGACAATATCATGCTGCAGTAAGAATTGGTGATCAACTCTACAGAATGAAATGACCATTGGTGGAAATATAATGACATAATTATTTATCATTCCACCTATCAATCAGAGTAACAAATAGGTTCTACCTTATGCAAACAACTAAAATGTCGTTAAGATTTAAACCTGAATCCATAACTTCTAGAGCAATAATAAACAAAATGAAGTCAGAAATGCTCACGGCAAACGGATATATTTATTTTGGTTCACTCCACCGTCAAAGCTACATCTATTTGTTGCTGAAAATTTTTCTATATAATCAAGGAGATTACAAGGTTCTTTTCTCACTTCTCTGTCCTGTCTACAAAAAAACAACCCCTCGTTAAATTAACGATCCACGACACTGGCAAAACCTTAAGATCGTCCAATCACTGGCAAAGATGTCAGATCAGGGATACGGGCAAATCTAGTGAGTGTTCATCGTCAGTATAAGCTCAAAATTGTAAGATTAAGATTTAAAACCATAAAACAGAAACTTCTGTAATAATGCAGAACATTCCACTCTGCAGCCCTTTCAATACCCTTGGCATGGACCTAACATAATTCCAATTTCCTTTCTACAAATACAGGGCTTGTTCCTATTTAAGATTTGAAAAATCGGAAAATCACTGGCACTCCGTCTTCATAATATTAGCTTGACCAAGAGAACAACAAAGTGAATGTTGGGTATGCATTACATTACTCGATAAGAGTCAAAAATATAATGAACAAGATTTTGACCATTTTTTTCTTTCCTTAATGCTATTTATCCTCCTCATAGAACATGCCAAAAGTGATTAAAACTAATCCAAGAAATAGCAGCATAAAGTATCATAAATAAGCTACTAAGAACGTGGTCACATGTCGTTTTGATAGAATAGATTTTGGAAAAAGTGATGTTTTTGTAGAACTTGCAGTTAAGAGTAGAGAGAAATTATAGGTACAGTTGCAAAATTATTTTACAAGGAGAATGTGCGGTTAAAAATGAATTCGAGGAAAAATGAGTAAACAACTCTTTGATTTAACCAGCAAAATGTAGACGATGTTAATTTTGTGAATTGTAAACAAGCGAAACAATGATTTTAAGAAGTAGATCCGAACGTTAATAAAAGCATCATCGTCAATTGCAACATCCAGCATGAGATAGTCACAAAGAAAAAGAATAATCCCAGAAACATCTTGTTCACCTCCAAGCTACTAAACATAATAAAATCTGAAAGATCATCTATCTGAAACAAGAAAATTCAAAAATTACTTTCAGAAAGTCGCATTATTCTTCAAAAATTTCAAATTTGCAGCATTTCAAAGAGCATCTATCTGAAACAAAAAAAAAAAATTCAAAATTTACTTTCAGAAAGATGCATTATTCTTTGAAAGATTAAAGTTTGCAGCATTTCAAGAACAAATACACTGAAGCAAATTCAAGAACAATGGAAAACCCATCACAACATGAACAATGCAAGAAACAATTTCCAATAATATACAACAATAATACAAACTGTCCAATAATATGAAGAATTTTAAAATTGAAAAACAAGGGGTACCTGCAACTTCTGAAATACAGTACTTGGATCACTCATATTGAGGCCGTGATTGTTAAAATTAAGATAGAAAAAAGGTTACAAAGAACAAGTCAGCATCCTGCGGATCCATGACCCGAACCGCCTGGTGGTGGATGGCCAGTTGACCGGCCACTTTTCCAACAATGGCCTCTCACCAAATTTAAGTAAAAAATAAAAGAATAAAAAAATTTAAATAAATTACAATACCGTTGACTTCCATTTTGGAAGTTGAGAATTTGAAAATCTTACAATTTCTTATTCTGTAATGTTTATTCATCTTCTCCATCTCCATCTCCATCTCCATCTCCATTTCCATCGCCATTCTTCAAGGTTTTTTCATCAATCTCCATCTCCATATTCAAGATTCTACCATATTATTTGGTTAAATTCGAATTTTTTTTGCTTATAATACAAATGGATAACATGTTTTTAGCTTTAAATATTCAAAGATTAAAATAAAAAATTCTTTTATTATGTTTTAAAAAAATCCAAATTTGTGAAGAAATTATAACGGATCTATTATATGTTAACGAGATCCGAGGGTCCGGATGGTGTGGGGTTCAGGTGATGCATGGTCTGGGGAAGAAATTCCGATTTTTAATTTTGAAATAAATGATATATTTATCTTTTAATGTTAAAAATGTCATTTTAGGCCTACGATTGATTAAGATGTTTGATGTGACTATTTCAAAAACACGGTCACTATGACAAGAGGAGTCTCGATTTGTAGACAATGATTTCGAAAAAGAATATACAGATGAAGAAGAACAATGTGAAGATTACTGGACCTGTAATACACATTCTTCACTTCCTTTATTGTTCTTGATCGAGAACAAGATTTTTATTGTTAATTTCTTGAGAATTCAGTTTGTGATTTAACTTTTATGTTGAATTTTGAAGTGGGTTTCTTGGATCTTGAAGGAAAGGAATTTGTTTAGCTTTTTCTTTGGGTTTATATAGCTTTCCAATTTGTTTGTGATATAAGTCCTGTTTGGTTCAACTTAAAAGTTAATAAAATTTGAAGTCAATTAATAACTAATTTTAATCATATTATCAATTTTTAAATCACAATGACATATTTTTTAGAAGGGAATATTCCTTTTTAGTAATTGTAAGAGATAGAGCTATCAAAAATGGAAAAGGCGTGATTGTATTTAGTTGTACTGGTTCGTGATCGATTGAATCCTCATTCGTAGTTGCCCATTTATTAAGAAAATAAATATGTTAAATATAATAGCATGAGATATGAGACAAAGTGAGATTACTTGACTTAATTGATTGTAATTTATCCTATGAAATTCAACCCAAGCACGAAATCAATGTCGAATCAACAATTATTCAGAAGGGTCTTTGTCCATTGCCAATGTATCAATCGAGAATGGATGATGCAGCAATGGCAAGTGACTTCGATTTTTGCAAGATTCGAGACTTTATGAGCAACTTTGAGATTTTGAATTTCAATACAAAAAAATTATCTCATTATTTTTCGAGAAAAATCAAAGAACCCGAACACACTTAATAAAATTATCTTGTAAGCCTAAGATAATATAATGATCTTGTCAACCTAAGGATAACTCGACACAAACTATCTAAAAGTAGAAAGTATCAACCAATACATTTAAGGTAGCCCGAAAATTGCCATGGAAGATATTGTGATTGGTGAAAGGTTACAAAGAAAATGCAAATCGAGTAACATTTTGAAAATCTACATTAAGAAGTCACAACTCTTTACGGTCTCCATTTAATGCTATTTATGTATATTTTCCTAAGTGCTCGAGGTGTACCACGTACTATCCAGCACATACTATCTTCTGGGCTTTTAAAAGTTAGGGTTCGTCCTAAGCTAGGTATATAAAAAGGGAAGAGTTCACAAATCAAGTTTTAAGTTTCACCAATGCAAAAATCAGGTTTCAAATTTAAAAAATGCAAAACTCAGATATTTATTTATTAATTAATATATTTTTATTAATTAAATATAATAATATATAATTAATGGTCACATATACATTATTATATATCATAATTTTTATTGGTTATTATCAATTAATTGGTCACAGATTATTTCGATATCACAAATCAAAAATTTTATAGGTCAATTTATTTCGTTGATCATAGATCAGAAAATTATAGGTCATTGCTTATACATCGGTCACATATTTTCAATTTTTTTGTCACAAATTATCAAATTTTAAGATCATGACTTAACGATTAGTTATAGAGAACCAAATAGTTAGTCACATACACCAAAAAACCAACACCCGATCCCGATCCACCACCAATACTTGATCACAAATCAACCAAATAATTGTCACAAACACTCTTCATCCCGTTGCCACAGCCACAGCCACAACCACTAACAATAACAACACAACATCGCGACCACAATATCACCACCTCGCCACTATCACCACCGTCATCAAACCAGATCTAAACCTACCAACCCATCACACACCGACAGTGTCGCCACCACACTGCCAATACCGCCGCACCCACAACACACACACCATCTCCACCACCACATCCAACTACACACTATCAACACCACCATCAACTAGATCTGAACTCACCACACACCACATCTGCACCACAACTGGTCAAACACCACTACAAACAGCATCAACACCACCACCACATCTCGACGTAACACCATCACCACAACTCCACTCCGCCACTGCACACACACCCACCCACCCAGACCAGGTGCTGTGAACGGCGGCAGTGTCGCGACGCTGTGAACGACAACATCCAATGGCTCGTCTGTCGACTGACAACTTCATAGGAAGAGAGATGAGGGAGAGGGTAAGGAGAGAGAGACGATGGAGAGATGAGGGAAGTAAGGAATTGATAAAATTAGGGTTATTAATATTATGTTTAATAATATTATTGTATTAATTAAAATATAAAATTATTACTTGATTTTTTAATAATTAAATTTTAAACTTGATTTTTGAAAATCTACGTTAACAAGTCAAACTCTTTACTATCTCTATTGAATGCTATTTATGTATATTTTCCCAAGTGATTGAGGTGTATATGGGCCTTCAAAAGCTAGGGTTCGTCCTAAGCCAGGTATATAAAAATCCCACACCACCCCTCACTTTCACTTCTTCAGCCAAACAGAATTGCACTCCATTGCTGAACTTCGCCGCTGTAAAATGGTTTCTTCCCCTCTCCCTGCTCTCTCTCACACAAATACATGTGTTTGTATTTGTATATATTACATATACAATTGCAGGTTCTAAAATCATAGATTTTGTTGATTTTGCAGGTGAAGTACTCCAGAGAGCCGGATAACCCTACCAAATGTATGTCGTTTTTCTTTCTTTAGGAGAATTTATGGTTTGTGTAATAATTATTGTACGAATTTTTATTTATTTATTTTAATAATATATGTCTCACGGTTTCGTTATTTTTATTGCAGCGTGCAAGGCAAGGGGTTCCAATCTCAGAGTTCATTTCAAGGTAATGATAATAATTTTGTTTCTTTTCCTGTTGTTTATGTACCATTGATGTTAAAATATCATGAAAAGTATTTTTTCTGTAATATTTTTGTGGATTTTGTAATGAGATTTTGGTGGTGTTAATTCTGATTTGCCAATGGTTAGAGAATGTTTATGGGATTGTTGGTTGGTGTCACTGTAACCTGATGGAAAAAGCAGGGATCTGTTGCCATTTGTGAACTGGTCTCTCGTAAACTTCAGGGACAAAAATTGCATTGTTATTGGGTGAACCTCTTGAGTTTTCAATGACTGATGGTTCAGTAAACGATGCTACATTGCCATCTCTAGCAGTTGGCTTACTTGAAATTTAAGATACTGCATCTTGAAAATATGTATTTGGTGGTTTTAGTTTCTTCGGTTTCAATAGCTCAAGTGTAATGGGGTTCTTACCTATAACATAACAAGATGAACTTCGATTTCAAATTTTTTCTTAAATCAAGGGATGACAAAGATAAAAGTTATCTGCATTTTTTCTATACCCAGTGAGGGTTTTCATTTTGAAATTTAAGATACTGCAATTTTCTCAAGTTTAGGATTGTCTTGTTGATTTTTTTTTTTTGGCTTATCAAATACCGTTCTGGTCCATTGGAATATATTGGATTATCTGAAGACTATTCAAATGCATTATCCATTGAGACCAACACGTTTCTATTTGTTAAGAAGTTAATAAATTTTCAATGATAAAAGGTGTTGTATGTTTTTTGATTCTATGTTGCTTGCTTAACTTGGTAACAAAAGCAGGGTTTTTATGCTTCTGTGGGGGATTGTCTTTCTTAAACTTGAATATCATCACTTAGGCACCTGGTTAAGAACTTTTAGCTAGATATCTGTATATTGCCGAAGTACTGTGAGTTTGTTCTGTATGGTGTAATAAGGCAGTTTTCTGCAAATATTGGATTAAATTTGGTTGATTGCTGTAAGATCATTGTGTTCAGAATTACTAATTGATGCTTTACCCTCTGAAACACGGCGGCTCAAAGTCTTATACTTATATAATCCTGGTTTGCTGGTTGTATTTTTTTCAAATGATGTTTTATGCACTTTCCTAGAAAGTTAATGTTTGATAAGGTTGATTCTGCAATATATGCTCCTACATATAATCATTGCTTATTTTGTCAAATGCCATATTTGGTCATTTTTCTTATGGTTTATGATTCGAAATGTCGCTCAGTTATTGATTGCCATTATGTTACATTCTGTTATCTTTATAGAACACAAGGGAGACTGCCCATGCCATCAGAAAGCTGCCTCTTACCAAGGCTAAGAGGTATTTGGAGGATGTACTGATCCACAAACAAGCCATACCCTTCACTCGTTTCTGTCGAGGTGTTGGGCGAACTGCTCAGGCGAAGAACAGGCATTCGAACGGGCAAGGGCGCTGGCCCGTAAAATCTGCTAATTTCATTCTTGATTTATTGAAGAATGCTGAAAGTAATGCTGAGGTGAAAGGTTTGGATGTGGATGCCCTCTACATTTCTCACATTCAGGTGAACCAGGCCCAGAAGCAAAGGCGCCGGACATACCGTGCTCATGGAAGAATAAACCGTATGTCAATATTAATTTCTCTTGTTTCGTTTTCCTGTTCAATCTTTTAAACTTCTGATGACTAACATGACCCCAATATTGACAGCCTATATGGCATCACCATGCCACATTGAGTTGATTCTATCTGAGAAAGAAGAGCCTGTCAAAAAGGAGGTAAGTACCATTCTCGTTATTAAGCTTCCATTTGGCAAGTTCATAAATTGGTCAAACTTCTATTTCAATCACATTTCCATAGATGCACAAAGTACTATTCACTTATCCACGACTCCATTTTTACTATTTATAAATTAAACTGTATATAAATTATTCTATAGATGCTAAATATACTTTATAATGAATCAAAAGTTGAACGTTATTGATACGATAAAGCACAGTATGGGAGATACTGTTTTCGTACCTAATCGAGTCCCTTCTCTTTTGGGCAGCCGGAATCGCAGTTGACAGCTAGCAAATCGAGGAAGGCTTGAGCTCGATGCTTGTTTTTAACTGCAGACATAGCGTGTTAGGAACTTTTGAATACCTTATTAAGCTGTGAACTTTGTATTTGGAGAAGATTTTTACTGCTTTTCACATTATCCTGGAGGTTATTGGGTCCCATCTACCCTGTATTAAATGCTCTAATATGGTTTAGCTGCTGCTGGTTGGATCTTGATTTATATATGGCTTTTGGACTTTGAGAATTAATTTTGCATCATATTTGAAATCAAAATTCGATTCTAGGTACATTTTTTTTTTATCCGTATTCACATCTAACATGAATATAAATTCCAAGTCACCAACTCGTTCAGAGTTATAACTTGAGCTAATTCTGCCTTTTCAAGCTTGGAAATGAGCAAACAATGAATTATAGTGTTCTAGAAACAAACCAATGCGATTGCTTCTGTATGTGTGCTTTCAGAAAGAAATATTAGCAAAGAAGATGATGAAATTGAAGTACTATTATTTTGTAAGCAACGTGTATGGCTACTATATATCAAGTGAAAATATAGATGAGCAATATTCTCAATCTGAGCTTCAATATGCAAAATTTCTAAGAGAGAGAGAAGTTCAAAAAACTTTAAAACACAACTTTCAATTTACATTCAGCTTGTCAATTAGTGATACAGCTTCAACAACAATTATACATCATTTCTTCCTCTTGACACGAAATGTGGTGAAAATTCGTTCATATCATCTTTTTGATTGGTACAGAACCATCGTTCAGCAGTAGGGTTACGAAATTTGATAGTATTTACATTGGATGGTGCTCCACACTGCGCCCTATTTATTCCTAGAATATGGTGTTGTGCAGCATTTTGCCTACTACTGGTTTTCTTGTCTCATCGCCCTGATAATGGGATCTTCATCAAACATTTCATCATCATCTTCGTCAAGTTCATCCAACTCATCTAATAAAGACTGGTTCACCTTTTTGCGAGATAGTCTCCTGTGCTTCTTAGGCTCCAACCTTGGTTCTGCTTGCTTGACACCCATGTCTCCCATCTTAAACCTGAAACAAGATACAGTGGACAAGAGAATCAAACACAAGTTCTTTTTCTTCTTTAGTAACTCAATCATTTGACTAAATCAATTAAAATATGAAATGCATTAAGAAACGTCTCAAATTAACCAATGCTTTCTATCCGAATCTATATATTCATGGTAACATTTATCCATGCAAATACAATGGGTTACAAGGGAACCATATTTAGAGGATCATTTAGTTTCTTCGAATTTTTATGAAACATAATCCCATTGGGAGCTTGGTTCTTTTCCAATCTTCAAGATTTAATTCTAGAATTAGAAAAGTAAATATCAAGTTCATACAAGTATGCATAAATATAAATAATTAAATACTCAAGCGGAACTCCAAGAATCTAATAAGATTGTAATTAAGGAAAGTTAAAAACAATTTTAATTTGGATATACCTAACATCGTTCTCTCTTTTCGTTCCAAGAGTCCGCAATTGAAACTCCTCTCTGATTCGGATCTCATCAAGAAGCTGAAGATAGTGAGGATATCTTTCCCAATCCGCTTGTACAAGGCACCCCGGTTCACCAACATGTGAGCAATCATTGAAGGAACACTTCCCAACTGCATTATTTTCTAGCATTTTCTGGATCTGAAGCAAGAATTAGTCAATTCTCCAGTTATATATCAGTAAACTTGAGCTTGAAATAATTACATGAAACAAATTTTAAGAAAAGAGAAATAGAGAGTCAGCAACAGAAACCTCGGGAAAATGTTGTGCAAGGGATTTTTTTGTAACTTTCATCAAACTAGGCTGGCTAAATCCTGGAGTGTCAGCAATATATCCCCCTTCAGACAATGGAAGCAATGAAACATGTCTAGTAGTGTGCTTTCCTCTTCCACTTCTCATTGAAACTTCTCCAACACGCTGCTCTTCAAACCACTTGCTACCTAGAATCTGAATAAGTGATTCAGAAGAAAACAGAAAAAGAGAAGTTCGTCCATGATGTAGTAAATAATAGGCATGCTAAAGAAGAACGTAGACATTAATTTGAGAAAAGGTCAACCTACGGGTTCAAACCAATTATCATCTTCAGCAGCTCCAGGAACATGCTGATTGCCTCTTAAAGCATTGATCAAACTTGATTTACCAACACCACTTGGACCAACAATTACAGAGGTCTTGCCTCTAAGAATGAATTTCAGAGTATCAAGTCCCCGTTTAGTATCGACACTGCAGAGGACTGGTTCATAGCCCCAACTACGAAGCCGAGATTTCCACTCTACTAATATCTGCAAGAAGTTAATAATTTCATGACAACAAAACAGGATGACAAAATGCAATAGAGCAAGGTATGCATTAGACTTGAGAGAATATGAAACAACACAAAAAGGCATCCTCACATATGAGAACAGTGGTAGACTCAAACGTAGGAAAAAGTATCACCAAAGCATTAAGCACTAGTATTAGTATTAGCTTAACCATACACTGCTAACCATTTTCAGAATAGTGCATGCATGTCAAATGTGTAAACAAGTCATTGCATCGAACATGAAGTTGATTACTTATTAGCAAATAAAACAGTGATTTCACAGGTAAACCATATACTATGCCCCTGTTTGAATCTAATTTTTGGAAGAATAGAAATTTTGGAATAGTGATTGATGGAAGAATGTGTGGTGAAAAAGTGATGAAAAGTTTTTGATTTGTGTGTAATATTATTTTATTTGAAAAATGTGTGGTTGAAATGAAGAATTAAAATGAGAATGAGAATGAGAATGAAAAATTAATG
>CAIGRB010026477.1:11843-31063 GCA_903798255.1 Fraxinus quadrangulata
ATTTGTAAATATATATAAAATAATAAAATTTAAATATTGAGTTTGATTCCTGATTCAAGAACTATAACAAAACAAAAATTAGAACCAAATGATTCTCAGTTCTAAGAACCAGAATCATTAATTATTATTTTTTGTAGAATCAAACCGAATCACTCAGTTTGGTTTGGATATGGTTTGATCGCCCCTAATATTGATAGTTGATCTCACTATTTGAGAAACGTTCTAAACACAGTCATCCTGCATCGATCATTTTCACGCAATTAGATGTATTTAAAATTTTGTTAATTAACCCTAAAACCATCAAAACCTACATCAACCTCTTCTACCCAAACCCAGTATTAATTGACCAAAAACCTAATCCATAATTTAAGTGTAACAATTACATTAGATTGAATTAAGAAGATGGAGAACATTATGCTTCATGCCTACAAGTCAGATTCTTTTCTAGGTTCAATTTCTTCCGCAGAGAACACACTCCCATTTTTCAAATTCATCTTTCCTTGAAACTGATTTTCAATCACATTTCATCAATATAAAAGTTATTAAAACGCTGATTTTAGCTAAACCAAACAGATTCATGGCAGCCCACGTACTAATATAGTACACAAGGACAAGCAAGAACTGAGAAATAAAAAGAAGAAAAACCACAGTAGTTTGGATATCGATAATTTATATCAAGCACATTCATATGAAAAAGTTACTCCCCACTTCAAAACGCAAGTGACATGATACCCTAACAAAGGTAAATGAGCTGCATGTAAAGTTTTTCTAGTTTGTGAGCTCCATGATAGCAGAGACGATGTCTCCATCAGACTCCTTGAGAGCTTTGACAGCCCGGGATCTTGAAACCCCGGCTTGAGTCATTACCAGTTCTATATCCTTTGGTTCAACACCAGTCTCATCTACATCTTCATCATCCTGAGCAACTGTCACTGGTTCGGGCTTTGGAGCAATATTGCTGATATTAGGAGCCTTGAACTGCTCGGCAGCTTGTGTCTGCAACTGTGAACTCAAATCCTCAATCTTTGCCTCACCAAAGATGACATATGTGTCTGAATTGGGGCTCTTGAAAACATCTGGCTTTGAGATGACAAACAGGATCTGAAACACGAGTATCAGAAAAACAGAGGTCTCAGTTTACACATAAGGTTATGGTCAGAGTCCTGGACATTCAAAAAAGTCAATTAGAAAATAACTATCAAAACTAGTGAAAAGACTGACGTTCTTGCTCTTCTTAACAGTGACACGGCTGACCCCAGGGATGGGCTTCATTCCTAGTTTTAGCATAGCCTTGCGACTCTTTTTCTCACTCCGGCTCTGCTTTGACCTACCACTGGCATCTCCTTCTCCTGTCAAGAGTTACCAGTATTATATTAATTAATCAAAACACAAAACTGTGCCTCTACTTTTCATTAACGACTAAAATTTATAATGAATAGCTGAGATTTAGCTCATGCATACGCACCGTTCAAACTAATCAAACCAGGGTATTATCCTGGAAATGCAATAACAGGTTTAGTATGTATATTTACAAATGATACATTTTGATATCTAGTTTTCTGCCTAAAAGTGAATCCAATCATGAGTTTTAGCAAAGTGCAAATTGAATTTATATCGACTTTGTAAGCATTCTAGGTGGAAGGTGGATAAAAAATGTTTGACCTTTCTCTTTATGCTCTTTTGAGCAAGAACATTTGCAGTTGCAAAGCTTTCAGATGTGCATATCTGCCTTGGAAGTTTTTAATGCAGTAAAGTTTTACCTTTCAACCATTTTTTGCAGTACACAGATTATATTTGAACCAGTTCTTTTACATATTTCATTTTAACTAGATTGCCTTACCAAAACTAGAGGATTGCCAAACTGGACATTGAAAACCAATTACATAACCCAAGGAATGCACAAATTAGCTCAAATCCACTCGGTAGAAACCATTTCTTTTTCCATGAGAAGAAATAAAATAGATAAATGGGGTATCATTCAGGAAACAAAAAAGGAGAGAAACGTTGACAATTTCAATGGCATATGAAAATATATAAATAAAGTTCAAATAGCACAAGGAATCGTCAAGATTTTTTTCCTATCAAATAACTCGCAAGAGTTAAGAATTCAGTGCATATGACTTCCAAGAATTCATGAGGGACACTGAAACCAAATAATAATCATCTTGAGTGGCATGTATCTAACCAACTACGTTAATGTTCCACAACATTGACTTTCATCCATTGAGCTTCACTAATAGAACGCATGTGATAGATCTATAAATCAAGAATTTGCAGTACCTGGACCACAGAGTCACAGTCATGGTTGTAAACATACCTTCAGCACCTTCTTCATGATCATCCTCTTCATCATCTTCTTCATCGTCGTCATCGTCATCCTCAATTATTGGCTCCTCCTGCTGCAAAATTAAGTGTGACTCAATAAATAATCTATTTTTTGTTCCACGTCCCCCTTTTTGTGTATATGTAGAGGGAGCGGGAAGCTGGAATTAATTGTATCCTACAACACAAACAACTACTTAAAGGCTATCAAATGAGAGGTCTCCATTTTTCCAGCATTAGTACATCACCACCCCAGGGGCATGTATAGGACCATAAATGTCGTGGCCCTTGAACTCTATATGGCACTGAATTGGTTCCTTCGAACCATTTTTAGCATGCAAATGTGTCATGCATAGAACAATATAAGCACCACTCCTATATATCTATATTCAGACTAAGACTTAAATGCATAAATTAGAAATTAGAAGTTGCAAAATTTGTATGGCATTAACCATATAACAAAGCACAATTGCAGAATTGAGTTCAACAGATCCTTCAGAATGGAGCAACCGAAATAGATATCAAAGAAGTGGGGATGGATATGTCAACTATGTATAATTGTTACCAATGTGATTAGTCCTCCTTACAGGTGTTGATAGGAAAAATGGCTAAAAACATTGTGCATACGGAATAAGATACATCATTGAAGATACCATACAAATCCAAAAAAAGAAAAAAAATCACGTGTAACATGAAAATTCCAATAAAATGTAGCATAGCATTAGGAGTAATAGTTAATGAATCCGTCCACTAAATAAATTGTCCAATCATTTACAATTTCATATTTACTAGATTGAAAAATCATTAGGAAAAAGAGATGGATAACAAGAAATCATAAGAGGATAACGTGAAACACCTAACTTGCACAATCGGTGATGTTCTTAAGATTTAATGCATATTAAATTGATAATGTAAGATATTAGGTAATTGATTTATGATATGTATTCCACCTTAACAAAAAAAGATGAAACCTCCTGGCTAATCGTAGAGATCCAGGGAGCTTCAATATAAATATTATAGAATTTTTCAAATAAAAAATTGGACGGCATATAGCCAAAATATAATCATTTCTTAATCAGTCCCTTACACAATAACTGTGCTTCCTGAGATTTTCCATTTCTTCTTCAAATTCAACCAATTGCAAAACCATTGATATATCCGCTTTCTTCCCTTTGTTTTCTGTACCTTCAGATTACTTACAAACTAAATCTAACCTTTTATTACATACACAAGCCTTTCAATTTCTTTACTTTCGCTAAAGCATGCTGTTATCTGACACAAACCATACTCAGCTGTTTTTTTTTTTTTTTTGGGCAAAAATTAAACTAAAAATAAACAATTGAAATTGAAATTGAAACGAAAAAATAAAAAAATTTAAAATCCAAAAAGCTAATACAGTCCAAAACCACAAGATAATCAAAATTTCAAACAAAACCAGTGTCTTTGAGTCTGTGTGTGATAGAGAAAATGAGAAAGAGACATTTACATCGAGCTTTTGTTGTTCAAGCTGAGCGGCCATGATTTCCTCTTGTGATTGAGCGGTCATGATTGATTATCGGCGAGGGATGGGAGAGAGTTTGAGCGGAGAAGACGACAAAAGGCTTAAAACCCTAGAGAGTTAAAGAGCGTAAAGAAAGAATGCAATATGACTTTATAGGTGCAAAGCTGTAAGAAAATGGGGAATGAATTCTTTTAATAATTTTATCGGCTAAATCTCAATCTCTTCCTTTCTTTTCTTTTCATTTTTTGCATTTCTTTTATTTTCTGTTTTCCATTATTCAAATATGTTGGTTTTTTAGTCATTTATTTAATTTTATTTTGAATTATTTTATGGCAAATTATATTATTACAAAAATTGTTAAATTAGATATTATATTTAATAAATTGAAAAGGACATTAAACATAGTACAGCAAATTATAAAAACTACATTGAACGCACAAAAATAATTACATAAAATGAGAATGAACAATTTATTAATTATCAAATTTATAAATTTTGACTTTATAATGAACAGTTTTAATTTATTGTTGAAATCATTATTATTTATTAATTGATTAAAATTTAAAAATAAATGTTAAATATAAATAACCATCATATTAAAATAATTAGGAATCATTTGAAATATATTTCTATTAATACTAAAATATTAGATAAGGATATAAATGAAAGAAACAAATTTTATAAAGTGTGAACAATGACAAAATAGGGTTAAATTAATATTCTTATATATGGTGTAAATGAATAGTGTTACTTACACTATCTATTACACTATATTTGACTACTCAAGTTCACGAGTAAGATTCTTAATCTTAGACTCTAGGGATTGATTCACAGTATCTAGCTTATTGAGGGACAAGGTAAACTCCTGAAAGTCAGCTACAAGTTACTCTGTAACTAGCTCAAGTTCATTAACATTCTTAAACACGACTTTATTCACCTTCTTAATCTTAAAACTCTTTAAATAATTTTTTATAAGTCTCATGAATATCTTCATGATCTTCAGATTGCTCACCACTATTTACTTCCTCAACTTTCTCACTGTCCTTATCAGATTCACATTTAATCATATCAGTGAATGTCATAAACTTTCCATGCTCCTCATGAGTGGACTTCTCACTTTTATTATCCAAGCTAGACTCGTCATCGTGAGAGTTACATCCATAGCTTTACCCTGATTTCTCTTACCATTAGGACACTCACTTCTATAGTGGCCAAAACATTGATACTTATGACATCTCACAGATTTAGATCTCATTCCAGACTCACTGGAATCACATCTGTGTCTCTCTTTAGTCTTCCTATTTCTAAAATTTTTTTGAAATTTTTTCACAAATTATGCTATTTCCTCATCATTAAGTGATTCTGAATTAGAAGAATCATGCTCTTCTTTCCCAACAATGTTCAAGGCAATATACTTATTTTTCTTAGGTTGAGATATGATGAGTTCATAAATTTAGAAAGATCCAACCAATTCTTTAATTTTAACATCATCTAGATCCTTACCCTCCTCGATAGCCGTAACTTTATGCCTAAACCTCTCAAGTAATAATCTCAGGATTTTTCTAACAATCTTGGGCTCATGAATTCTCTTAGGTTAAAGCTAGAACTAACTATGTCATTTAACCACGCATAGAAGTCATCGAAAGTCTCATCATCCTTCATCATAATCTCTTCAAACCTAGTAGTCAACATCTGTAACTTAAAATTCTTAGCAGCCTGAATTCTCTCTTATGTGGTCTATAAAATATCTCAAACTTCTTTACCAACCTCACACATATACACAAGCCTAAATTCTTCTGGTGACACAACCACAAATAGAGTATGAAGCCCTTTAGAATTTTAATTACACTCATCTAAGTCTTTCTTATACCAAGTTGAAATATCAGTAGGGGTAATAACACCTGTAACTATGGTAGATGGGACGGTCCAACCATTTACTACACTCAACTAGATACGTTCATCCATCGATTTTAGGATGTCTCTCATTCTAACTTTTCAATAGGTATAGTTACTGCCATCAAAATATGCCTGAACAGACAATGAACTACTCATCGAGAAAATTAGGGCCAGGAAATGAATTTGGACGCTCTGATACCACTTGAAAGCTATTAGTTCGACCCTAAAATCACCTAATATGTGAATAATGGAAATTAAAAAATTATCAATTAAAAGCAATAAGTCACTTTTTAATTATTCTAGATATTTAGTCAATCAAGTCAATTTTATATTATGTTGAATTGCCACATAATAATTAAAACAATAAATAACACAAGATTTGATGATAGAGAAAATTCTTAACTAGGCAAAAACTCAGGGACCAAACCAATAACCTCCACTATAGACAATAAGAACTAATAGTATGATCCAACCTAAAAAATCCATTAGACTCACTGGTCTAATTTCTGCAATCTCCAAGACCCGCCGGAACATAATTCACTCACACATGGGCTTGATCTTCTGGAATTGTCAATCTCGTGTAAATCACCCAGAACACCTTGTTCTTGTACTCTTCATGTACTTGCGATCCAACCTCCCTCAATCTTCATCAGCCTCTAAACGCTATTGAGAAAGTACATTCATATTTATATCTAGAAAATGGGTGTTTTAGATTATTTGAATTCAATGTTTTTCACAACTTGTGGTTGATTGATTTCAAGAATCAAAAGTATAATCTCAATGTTCGGATGTGTTCTTGGATCTTGGAATGATGTTATGAAGATATAAAATAATGATCAACCACAACAAAAAATGTACTGGGCATTGAGTAATTATAGTAAGAGGTATTTAGGTTATTGCTCGAACGCTAGGGAAACAAAAGGCGAGCGAGTGGTGTGTTGTTCAAGCAATAGCCAGGCGACAATAATTCTACTTTTTCCACTCGAGCATCAGCTAGGTGACAAGCTAGCGTAAATTCGACGACTCTTTCTCCTTGTTCCATACTCGAATCCAAAGACTCCTAGTTCAATTATACAACCCTCCAAAAGGCTCATTGACTTTTACAACTCTTTTATAACAATTTTATTCTTTTATAATAATCCTTTTTATTTAAAGAAATGCCAATACAACATAAATCCTAACACCCCGCGATAAGACTCTGGCATACCAAGTGCTTGAAATAAGAGAAAATGTGATGGAGTCACTATCAATTCCATTTGTTCTGACATTTAGCGATCTCACTTATAGCGTCAATGTTAAACAAAAGATGATGTGACCCATTTTATTCCAGGGTCGAAATGTCACCGCCATCACCAACCCAGTTTCCATATAGATGTTTTTCACAAGAATGAAGGTTCTTCTTAATGACATCTCCGGAGAGGCTCGTGATGGAGAAATCATGGCCATCACCGGTTCGGGAAAATCAATTTTGACCGATGCTTTGGCGAATTGAATAGCCAAAGTAAGCTTACAGGAACAGTCACACTCAAAGACAAGCAATTGGAATCCGAATTTCTGAAAGTCATATTTGCATATGTAACACAAGATGATCTTCCATCCCCCGTGCTCATTGTTGAAAAACTCTCATGTTTGCTGCTGAATTTAGAACATATTCCAAATCAAAGAAAAATATGTGAGTTCAACCTTTAATTGATTAGTTAGGCCACCGAAATGCTGCGAAAACCGTCATAGTAGATGAAGGCCATTGTGGTGTCCCATGTGGAAAACATCAATGTGTTTCCATCGGAACTGATATAATCACTGCCATGTGGAAAATAAAATTATTTACAGTCATGTAGGAATACAAAAGTCATTGTCCACAAAAACAATTATGCACCACATCTCTTGAGGGGGAAAAAAAACAATAAGGTTTATGTATGTGGTGGAACAATAGATTATTTTACGTAGATAATAAAATCCTATTTATGCATTTGATGGTAAAAATCGGATCGAACGATTTTATTGATAAAACAATTACAATTGAAGATCAAATGTAAATACAATCAACAAATAATCTTACCTAACTATGAGTTTTACCTTCTGAATTCACCAGTTTAGATGCTTCAACTGAACTAGAGGATAAATAGTTATTTAAGAGTGACATATTTAAATTGCATGCCCTCCTCTTCAAATGGGGGTATTTACAGATTTTCCTCCAAGCATTAGGTAATCTGGTCATTTTGAAAAAGGATGATAGGTGGCGACTCCTTAATGGCCGTCATATAACTAATTCAATTACGAAATCACACTTTACACACTTAGCCCATGTGTCCCTATGGACAGTCTGGATATAGAGAATGGTTCGCAAATTTTATGCGAGCCTTATCCTTTGCTTCGTCGATAATTAACTTGGTTCGCGGATTGGCCCTTCAAGGGACAACAAATAGTCCCCCAAGTTCAATTTTATTATTTATATTAAATTTAGGACATTTTCAATTTTATCATTCTACAATCACAAACTTCCCTGATGAGTTGGCTTGAATACCGTACTTTGCAATTAATGCACAATACAAATGGAATGTCGTTAACATCAATGGAGTCTTTTACCATCGGCTTATGCATGGATCCAAGAGACACTTTTTACTTATTCCCACTCTTATACATTATATTCTTAGCCGTTCATTCCGTGTCTTTTCATATTCGACGATCAAAATTGCATACCGTTTTAGATTAGCATGTCTTTTGGGTTTCTTGGGCTATGATAAGCTCCTTCTTACACTATGTATATATACGTGCTATGTTATTATTTATTTCCATTTTTCTTGACCATGAATATGCTCTGATACTTTCTTTGTTGTTGATTCTAGGGAAATTTCCTATCCCAATGGATTTTCTCTTTTTGTCATCGTCATTTCTCCATCTTCCTTTCTGATCCCACTGTATTTTCTTAATGTATCATTCTTGAATCTTATATCATTACCTCATATGACCAGATAGAGTTCCAGAATTACCTTAGCATTCCACTTGCCATGCTGCAACTGCACGTCATATGGGGCTCAAAAGTTGGGATGGGAACACAGGATTCTTAGATCCATCTAGACCTTTGAGGACTATGATTGTATCCACAAAGTGTTCATGTCATTCTGTGCATCTTCCTCAGATATATATTTGCAAGGAACCACTATGCAAGGCATAGTTCCAGATATTGTGATCCATAATTCTTTCGTAGCATCGAGCATCCTTTTTAGGATGTTTTTCAGTGTTTTATTGATAGCCTCCACTTGCCCGTTGGCTTATGGATAATATGGAGTGAAAAAATTGTCTGCGGATACCTAGCTCATCCCACATTGTTTTCAGTTTCTTTCCTTGAAATTGGGTTCTGTAATCTGAAATTATTAAGTCGGGTACTCTGAATCGGCATATAATGTTTTTCAATGTAAACTTGCAATTGTTAACTTCAGTAATCTTCACAAGGGGTTTGGCTTCTATCCAGTTTGTAAAATAATCCACTATCACTATGATAAGCCTCATATTAGATCTTCCTCTGGGTAGCGGTGCTGGAAAATCAATTTCCCACTTGATGAAGGGCCAAGGGCCATTGCACTTGTACATGCTGTCGAGGAATTGATGCGAACATCTAGCACTTGTTACAGTTCTTAGTAAAGTTCATTGTATCTTTTCTCATATTAAGCCAATAATATCCTACTTCAAAACCTTTTTGTACTGAGAGTGTCCACTAGCATAATTACCACATGCGTTATCATGGATTTCTTTCATTACGTATATGGCTTCATCCTCACTTATGCATTTGAGCAGAGCTAGTGTGTACCCTCACTTAAACAGGATGTCACCTTGAAGCATGTATCTAGTAACTCTTATTCACAATTTTTGAACTACCTTTTTATCCTTCAGTAGTATTTTATCCCTCAAATAAGAGACAATGTCTTGCATCCATGAAGTCTTGTCTTGTATCCATAAGATTCCTTCTCTTTTTTGGCCCACTGATGGTTTCGAGAGTAGTTCCATTGGAACAATTTTAAACAACTCCGTATCTTTCAAACTTACAACTTTGATAAAACATCTAAATGTTTGTTTTCCTCTCTAGGAATTTGGACAAGTTCAAATTTGTCAAAGCATTTAAGTAATTTTGTGGTTTTGCGAGGTATGTAGCCATTGTTTTATCTTTGACTGTAAACATACCATTTATTTGGTTTATCACCAACTGCGAGTCGCTTTTTATTTCAATGTTCCGTGCCTGTAAGGCCCCCCAATTATGCCTCATGTTCAGCTACATTATTGGTTGCATTAAATGCGAACCTTAATGCGCAATTCAATTTGTACCCTTCCGAGCTTGTTAATATTATTCCTGAGCTAGTATCTCCTGGTGATCCATCTAGCAACAACTTCCACGTTCCTTATTGGGTTCTTCTTTTGGAATTGGAACATCATACAGTTATCCAACGGAGTCAGCTAATACCTATTCTTTGATTGCAAAACGTCGTTTATAGTTTATTTTGAATTGCCCTAGCTTTACTGCCCATTTCATTAACCTTCCGACGCGTCAGGCATTTGCAATACTTATTTGAATGGGAAGTTTGTTAATACTTCAATACTATGGCTCTATAAATAGAGTTGCAGATTTCGCAACTTCGTAACTAGGGTAAGGGCTAACTTTTCCATGCCTCGATACCTTGCCTCTACTACTTGCACGAATTTTCTCACGTGGTATATTAGTAATTGTTGTTGCCCTTTTTCTTTTACTAATACCGAGCTGACTTCCACCTTGAATGCCGCCAAGTATAGTAGTAGCTTTTCTCTGTTTTGGAGTTTAACTAATAGAGGTGCTTTCCCCTAGTGAACTTTCAAGCCCTAAAATGTTTGTTAGCATTTATCACTCTAATCGAACTTCTTTCCCCCTTTAACACTTGGAAAAAAGGCGAACATTTATCTGTTCCTCAGGATACAAATCTACTTAGGACATCAGCCCTCTATGTTAGGTATTGTATTTCTTTTAGTTTAAATAGACATCACATTTTTATGATAACCTAAATTTTGTCGAGGTTTACTTCAATACCTTGTTGATTGACCATATATTCCATGAACTTTCCAGATTTTACTCCGAATGTGCATTTGAGCGGATTAAGTTTCATCTTGTATTTTCGTAATACATTGAAAGTCTCTTCTAAGCGTTTCAAGTGGCCTACAGCTTGAAGGCTTTCTACGAGAATATTGTTGATTTATACTTCCATCGTTTTTTTTACTTTTTTGTGAACATTTTAATCACTAACTTTCGATACGTAGCACCCGTATTTTTTAGCCCAAACGGTATTACTATGTAGTAATATAGTCCCCGATCGATCACAAATGCGGTATGTTCCTCATCAAACCCATACATAGGGATTTTGTTATACCTCGAATATGCATCAATGAAACATAACAGCTCATGTCCAACAGTAGTATCTACAAGCGATCAATTCTAGGGAGTAAAAATTTATTTTTTTGATAGGCTTATTCAAGTCCATAAAATACTGACAAGTTCACTTGCATACACACACTCGATAGCAAACTTCTCGAATGAAACCATTTTCTAATAGATTATCGACCTCATTTTTTAGTGCTACGTATTTTTTGACACTTATTGGTCGGAGCCTTTGTATTTTAGGCTTGATCTTTGGATTGAGCTTTAAGGCGTGACAACAACTTTGAGATCAATCTGTATCATGTTCGCATTTTTCCAAGCAAACCTATTAGGAAGTTTTTTTGGCAAGCCTTTCATAGGTTCGTACAATTCTTTGTCGATTTTGAGAGCTTTTCTCTCATCCTCTAAGCTAACGGAAAAACTTTCTAACTCTTCAACCGCTTTCGTTTCTGATATGCACTCAGTTATGCAGGGTCAATAGAGTTATCGATTTCTAGTTTATCCTCAGAGTACTTGTTTCAACTATGGCAACAATATTTCTAGAAGGTCTTGAGCTTCATTTTTTGTTGCTTTTATAGTTCCTATGTAGGATTCCTTGATTATACTCTAAAGACATTTCGCATTTATTGGTGGAATACCTCACATACAAATGTCAGGGGAAAAATGATTATATTCGCGTACTTCAGAGCAGATTGTCCAAGGATTTTGTCGTACATGGAATTACCCTTGACAACATCAAAATTTATATATCCTTAATAAGCTTAGGGCTCCTTTCCTATCTTCACTAACAAAATGGCTTGTCCACGAATGACTAACCTCCTTTTCTGAAGCGATGAAGAGCCAATGCAGGAATCCAAAGATTACTTCTTAGTATCCGATCAAATGCCTCTTCATATAGCACATTTTTTGTATTTTCATTATCCATGAGTACGCGATAAAGATTCTCACCCGCTCATTATACGAATCACAATTATCTCATCCTTAACACCTGTAATTTCAATTCTAGGTTCGATAAATATAACTTAAAATGTTAAGAACTGCATGTTACCAGTGAATTTACCTTCTCTTATAGTCCTATCTTGTTGGTTCCATATTTTTGTACATAGGGTAGCACGTTCTACCATTAATGCCTTTAGATCTTTGGTTATCTTCATGATGTTTTCTGCAATCGAATTTTCTCATGTATTAGCCTGAACATTGCTATTTTCTTGGTTTTAATTACTCGGTGCCGCAAATGGTGGCCGATCTCTTCTTGCTCATTTCATTTTCTTTCACTTCATGTATTCCTTAGCTAGAGTGTAGAACTTGTGATTTACTTCGCTCAGTTTTTCACAGATGGCACCAATTTGTTGATGGTAAAATCAGATCAAATAATTTTATTGTTAAACATTTACAATTGAAGATCAAATGTAAGTAAAATTAACAAATTCTCTCATCTAACTTTGAGTTTTACCTCCTAAATTCACTAGTCTATATGTTTCAACTAGAATAAGAGGATAAATAGCTACTTGAGATGGAGATATTGGAATAGTATGCCTTCTTCAAATGGGGGGGGGGGTATTTATAGATTTACTTTCAAGTGTTACGATAATCTGGTCATTTTGGAAAGGATGACGGGTGGTGACTCCTTAATAACTGCCTTATAACTAATTTAGTTAAGAAATCACGCTTTACTCACTTTGTCCATGTGCCCCTATGGACAACCTGTAGTCAACCTAGATATAGAGGATGGTCCGCAACTTTTATGCTAGCCTTTGCTTACTTTGCTTCACCGGTAATTAACTTGGTTCGTGGATTGGCCCTTCAACGGCTAAAAGTAATTTTGCTTAAAGCTATTTAAGTAAATAAAAAATACGTAAAATTGTGTTGAACCTAACAAAATTCGTATTGGTAATATAATTGCCTTAATTATGGTCTTATGAAAATTTATACAGACACGCAGGTGGATGTGCATAACTGTTTTTTGGTCAAATATTAAATTGCAAAGATAGGTTGTTAAATGGTGAGTTTAATAAATGTTCATAATAGCTTCTCTTTTAATGAATGGTAGTTATTATAGGAAGCATCCGCTTCTATGACGGATGGATATGGATTGTTTCCTATATAAAGGTGCCAAAGGATCCCCAAACAAACTTGTACAAGAATTCCCTACAGTATTTTCTCTCTCAAATTGAAAGTCATGTGCATTTATTTCCATCAAATAAAGAGGTTATTAAGTGAGTATTGGCTAAAAGACTTTTAGTGTTTTAGAACTCATTTCTACTGCATATTATCGATTATATCTTGAATAACATGGCTGGAGGTACGCATTTAATTTTCTTTCATGTGGTTTTAGAGCCACCTTCAATTCATATTGTTCAGATTGTTTTTTATATATATGATTATGAGATTAGTTCAGATAATAGACATTTAGAGCTAATTAAGATACTTACATATAGTAGTTACTGCTCTAATTTAAATGGTGTAGGATCAGAATGTTGGGAAAATTTTTTACTGTCGTATCGATCATTCATGTTGGATCATCAAAAATATGTAAACAGAAGTAGAAGCATACTTGAATTAGACATGGTTATCGCAATGAATGAATCATGCAATTTTAGTCTTCTAGATCAATACGTTGTTCATTTATTTCTCTCTGAAGATAGGACTCAAAACAGAATGAACAATTCGCGTGATCTGGGGATCATAACTGTGTATATATACTGTTCATGAAATTTCGCAAGTGAATGGATCGTGACAAGTAATAAAGTGGATTTATAAAATCTGAATATCGTTCCCACAGAGACTACTATTTACTATAAAGTTTTAAACTAATCTAGTTTCAATTTAAATTAAATAGTAACTAAAGATCAAATCAAGTTTTATTTTCTAAACAAAATTCTATTAAATAAATGACAACTATTAAATAAATAACAAACTCAAATTAAACAGGATATAAAATTATGTGATTGGTTAGTTAGGATTTTCGATTTCACTTAGGTTATTTATCATACATCTAATTCCAATTTATTCAGCCATTTTTCCCACGTGCCAACGATCGAATTAACCTATTGTATTTAGCGATCTCTCTCAATAATATCTATGTTAATTATTGCATGAGCTAAAAAAATACATCACCTCTTGGTCTCAATATTATCCCTAAATCAATTAATTATTGTGCAGACAATTAAATAATTAAACACACAATAATTAATTAACAACTATTAAAATGACACGAAAATCTTGAAATTAAACATAAAATAAAAACCTAAGCTACATCATCCATCCTAACATAAAAATATTGAGCCACGCATAATATTGAATTTAGACATGCAAAAGTGGAAAGACATCGCCAAAAATTGACGAAACGTGATTAATTCTGATTGCCTTTGCTTTTTCCAATCCAATCTGCATATATAGATTAATCAAAATTCAGCACTTGTTTTCTCCAATGGCTGCCTGCTTCGTCTGCCTGTGTTTATGACGAGAAACAGTCGGTACGTGTTGTGTGTGTGTATATATATTTAAAAGCAACACTCTCTATTTACAATTTCAGCCATAAATGTGGACTTTTCTTCCCCTTGAATCTGCTGTCTCTCTCCTTCCTTTCCTCCTGCCGTCCAACTGTGTATATATATGTATAAATATATATAACCTAAACTACTAATTATTTGGTCCATTTAGGAATCCAATTTGAGGCCCAATTAACTTCCAATACCTAATTAAATTCATTCTTTTCTCTAAGCTCAATAACTTTCATATAATGTAAGTTAATCCTTGAAATAAATTTATTTGTGAAGCACATGCCAATTTAGTTCTCGCACTTTGAATTTTTACCATTTTTCTATTACTTTGTATTATTTTCTTCAACTTTTCATTAAACATAAAGTTTTACCTACAAAATACAATTTAACATAAATTAAGTAGAATTTTATTCAAAAAACAATAAAATATCATAATTTAGTGACACAAATAAGTATAAAATTTATACTTATCATATACTAACGGTCCATTGACCTAATTCGGCTCTTTATGAAATTAGGAACATGCTTGGACTTTACACATAAAGGCACATACTTTAATTAGATGCTTCAAAACCCAAAATATCGAAACCTTATTAGATCATTTTAAACGGGCTTAACCAAAATTGATAGCCTTTAATTTAATACACAATATTTCATATATAAACCCACATGTTCGATTAAAATCCTTACAATCTCCCACTTAGGCTATATGTGTTACCTTATATTTCTGCATTAAACATAACCTTATGAGTACTCAAAATTTTGCTATTATTACCGGATGCATCCATAAACAATCCTGTCAATTAATCATATCAACATAAATCAAAGCGACTTTCACTACTTATATCGTAACTAAACCCATCAGTTGTCATGTATATTGACATAACTGAATGACATGGATCAAGCAAGGATGTGTAGCATAGAAATTACATATGATGTGATCTTAACGTGCCTATTTCCAACTGGTCCACCTTTATACCTTAGTGAGATCATTTTCAAATGAGTTCAAAAATAATAAGCCAAAAATTTTATAACTAAAATTAACTTTAACCATAAACCATATCAAAATGACAGTACATATATCAAATATGAAAAGCACAGAAATACAAACTCCCACTAAAACTAGATATCTTCAATAGATATTATACCCATATGAGTAGTGTACTCACAAAAGACCTTGGGTATTAATCCTTTAGTAAGCTGATCCGCAACCATGGAGTTTGTCTCGATATGCTCTATTGACATTTGTCCACTCTGAACCAAGAACTTGATCTCTATATGTTTTGACTTCGTCGAGCTCTTGTTGTTATTAGAATATAGCACTGCTGATTTATTGTCACAAAATCACTTGAGTGGTCTTGCTATACTGTCCATAATGCGTAGACCAGTGATATAATTTTGCAGCCATAAGGACAGGACGGAAAAGAGAAAGAACGGTTTTCGCTCTTGGAAAGCGGTCGTATCCATCTAAGATAAGAAAGCATTTTGACTCTTTTCCGACGAAAAGCCACAAGCAAAGTTTTAAGCACATGGAAATTCCATGATTTGATGCCTCACAACATGCTATAAACTCCGCTGCCATGGTGGAAGTAGCTATACTCGTCTACTTAACACTCTCCCAGGAAATAGCACCTCCAACAAGCATGTAGATAAAGTTTGAAGTGGATCTCCTACTATCTTAGCATCCCGAGAAATCGAAATCAGAATAACCGATGATCTCCAACTAATTCGATCTCCTGTATGTGAGCATGTAGTCTTCTGTTTTCTATAAATATCGCATGACCCGTTTGGCTACTTTACAATGATCCATTCCCCGGGTTACTTAAATATCCGGACACGTACAAACCTGAGCATACACCAGATTTTCTATAGCTGAAGAATAAGGAATCTTCTGCATTTCTTTAATTTCCAAGTCATTTTTTGGGTATTGACTTAAATTGAACTTGTCTCCTTTAGCCACATGGGTGTCACATAGTTTACAATCTTGCATGTCATATCTTTTAAATACCTTTTCGATATAGCTTTTGTGATTATCCAAGAATACTCCGAGAACGATCTCGGTATATCTGAATTTATAATACAAAAGAGGCATCACCAATATCTTTCATCTAAAAATTCATTGCTAGAAATCTCTTGATTTCGTGCAATAAGCCAATCGTTGATGGCAAGTAATATGTCATCGACATATAAAACCATAAAAAAAATACTTACTCCCACTGAACGTGTGGTATATACAATCATCGACCAAATTCATCTCGAAATCATATGAGATGACCACTTGATGAAACTTGTAATACCATTGACGAGAGGTCTGTTTGAGTCCATAAATGGATTTCTTTAGTTTACAAATCATTTGCTTTGCATCATCCGACGCAAAGCTTTCTGGTTGTACCATATAAATTGTTTCACCAATATCACCATTGAGAAACGTAGTCTTAACATCCATCTGATGTAACTCAAGATTGAAATGTGCTACCAATGCCATTATAATATTGAAAGAGTCTTTCGAAGAAATTGGAGAGAGTTTGTTTATAATTGGTGCATTCTTTCTGTGTAAAGGTCTTTGCCATAAGACGAGCCTTATACCTCTCCACATCACCCTTCGAATCCCTCTTGGTCTCAAATATCAATTTGCAACCAATGAATTTCGCACCTTCAGGAAATGGAACGAGGTCCCACACGTCATTGTTATTCATAGATTTTATCTCTTCATTCATGGTATCAAGTCACTTTTGAGAATTAGAACTTTTCATGGCCTGACGGAAGTCAATCAGATCATCTTCCACCACTCCAATGTCAGCTTCATGTTCTTGGATAAATACAATGTAATTATCCGAAATCACACTTCTCCTCTCTCTAGTGGATCTTTTTAATGGCATTGGTTCTTGAGGTTGTAGAATTTGTTCTTCTGGAACAAGTTGTTGATCTTCAGAGGAAGATACAATGACATTGTCTTGATTCGGAGTTGCTTCTTGAACAATGTCAGGGATAGAAACCTGATCCTGATCCTGATCATTGTCAATGGGAATTTGAGGAATTTCAACGTATTCCTCCTCAAAGACAAAGTCTGTAACCTTTTCTTCTCCCCCCTCCCCCAACAAACTCAACATCCTAAAAGAACCGTGTATTTCCTATCTCAAAAATTGTCTTAGTTGTGGGATCATAAAACTTATAATCCCTAGACCTTTCAGAATATCCAATAAAATAGCAATTGGTAGTCCTTGCGTCCCGTTTCTTTTCAATTGGCCTATAAAACCTTGCCTCAATTGGACATCCCCAAATGTATACGTTCTTCAAACTGGGTATCTTGCCCATCCAAAGCTCATAAAGGGTTTTATCAGTGGCCTTAGTTGGAACTCTATTGAGTATATACGCTGTGGTCTTTAATGCTTCACCCCATAGTGATTCTGGCAAGGTAGAATGAGTAATCATACTCCTCACCTTGTCCTTAAACATTCTATTTAATCTTTCAGCAATACTATTCATAGTGGATGAACCCGGCATAGTGTACTATGGGACGATACCACATTCCTCTATGAATTTAGCAAATGGTCCTGGAAGTTCTTAACCTGAATCGTCATATCTGTCAAAGTATTCACCACCACAATCAGATCGACGCTTTTAATCATTTCGTCGAGTTGATTTTCAACTTCAGCTTTATAGTTTTTGAAGACATCCGCGACAATTATTTTTCATGAATGAGATATATATAGCCATATCTTGAAAAGTCGTCTTTGAACGTTATAAAATATTGTTGACCATTCCAAGAAGCCGTAGAGAATGGTCCACAAATATCCGTATATATAAGTTCTATGACGTTGGAAGTCATGTTGGCTTGAAATCTCCTTTCATTGGTTTTTTTTCCTTTTATACAGTTAACACATATATCATAATTTGTAAAGTCAAGGGGATCGAGAATTTCGTTAGGCACAAGTCTCTCAATTCTCCTCTTGAAGATGTGACTTAATTTCTTGTGCCACAACGAGGCAAAATTCTAGTCGGTTAATTTTCGCTTTATACCTCAAGTACTTACATACAATGATCCAGTAAAAGAAGTAATCGTATCAATTAAATAAAGATTATCGTAACATAATAAAGAACCGAACCGAATGAACAAGAATAACCAAATTTGTAATAACCAAGAATAATCGAATTAACATAATATCGTAACATCATAAAACAAATTAAATTTTCCATTCTCAAATGAACAAGAATAACCAAATTTGTCCACAGCAGAAATGGAAATCAAATTCCGTTTAAAAGACAGTACAATAAATGTTTCACTAAAATCCAAATAAAATACAGTCTTTAACAATAATCTAAATTTTTCATATTGGCTCTACTTCCACCATCTTGCCGTCGCCAATATAGATGTATCTTTCACCATCACTTAATTTTCGACAACTCAAGCAACCATGCATAGACATACTGATGTGAGTTATTACACCAGAATCTATCCACCATGTGTGTCTCGGTACCGAACTTAAATTAACCTCAGAACAAACCAACTGAAAAAGAATACCTTTTTTTACACGTCATGTATGATAGTTGGTACAATTTTTCTTCTTATGACCTGAAGCTCCACAGAAGAAACAACCAC
>CAIGRB010026477.1:39497-50937 GCA_903798255.1 Fraxinus quadrangulata
ATATGGAAATTTTAAAGAAATTTCTTGAGCTATGTGATATCGCGGCCATTTACTCTAAATCTAAGAATGTTGATTATGCTATGTCATTTTATATTTATATCATGTTAAATAAGAATTTGCACGTATTTATTGGGTATTTTTGAATATTCACTCTTACAACAATTTCATATTAGAACGGATCGTGCTGAACACGTGGAAGATTGAATGAATTGATGCCTATGGATCGCCAAGTAAAATTTCGTCAAGGATTTATTGCAAATTTTTAGTTTAAGAAAAAAATTTATATTTAATTACGTGTGGGTTATGTTAGTAGTTTTTGGCATTTGAGCCTTTGA
Organism: Fraxinus quadrangulata; assembly: GCA_903798255.1. Classification (NCBI taxonomy): domain Eukaryota; kingdom Viridiplantae; phylum Streptophyta; class Magnoliopsida; order Lamiales; family Oleaceae; genus Fraxinus; species Fraxinus quadrangulata. The sequence continues at coordinate 39,833 of CAIGRB010026477.1, forward strand.
CATCCCATGTTAAACTGAATTTGACAGTTTAAATTCATAGTATTTAAGATTTAATTATATATGAAATTTCTCATTTAAATTGTTGTATTTACAATTTATCGATCTAATCTCAATATTTGTACAATAGTGTTATATTCCACATATTAGGAAACGATGATTTTGGTAACATTTCAAAACTATATTTTCATATATAAAAAAAATGTACTAGATTTTGGGGCATTTTGTAACGATGTAAGTCTCAGGCACATATCATTATATCATACGTATGGTCCGTTTTAGGTAGGTCCACTTACCCCCTCACGAATTTCTATTGCGTTCCCCCAAAATTCGAACACAAAACCTCTTCCTAATGAGAAGCTTAAGTTGAATTCTAATATCAATTGAACAATACGTATGATATAACGACTTGGACACGACGCTCGAGTTTCATGTCACATATTAAATTCCAAAGATAAGGAAATTAAATGGTGAGTTTTATCTCTGTCATAACTTCAATGGTAGATGAAAGTTATTAAGTGATTTCTTATAAAAATATGCAAAAGGGTCCTTAGTCAAACCCGTACACAAATCCCCACAGATTTTTTTTCTCTCTAAAGAAAGGTCATATGTTTTGTTTCCATCAAGTAAATGGGTTATAAAAGGGGCATTGGCTAGAAGGTTGTTGGTAGTGTGAGACTTAATTTCTATTGCAAATTCTCAACTAATCTTGAATAACATGGCTGGAGGTACACAATTTATTTCTTAAAGATTGAATGTTGTTGAAGTTCCTAAATGATAATGAACTAGGAATCTAGGCAAGTTTATTTTTCGAGCAGCCGAGATTTCGAGCAGCCGAGAACATCTCCATTTTATATATTAAAAGTAAATTGCTACGATCAAGGGAATTAAACATTCTCTTATTTTCATGCGTAAGTTACATTGTTATACGTTTATTGTGTAATTTAAATTATTATTATTATTATTATTATTATTATTATTATTATTATTATTATTATTATTTTTTATATCATTAATGTTTCTCATGATATATTCATGCATGACAATACATCTACGAGCATACATGAACTTTCAAGAATTAAAAAAATTTCAAATGTCAATGAGTCAAAAAATGTTTTAAAAAGATATGTATCCCGAATGTTTTTATCAAGAGGTGTGCGTATATGCAATGAAAGGTGTGAGGGGGAAATAGGGTGTGGCGGGCTGACGCACCCGATCAATATTCAATATTAAATGTTTAATGTTCACGTTAATCATTTTGCCATACTATCAACAAATTAATTGATTTCTAAATAATAATTGTTTATTGCTCTCTGATTGGTTAGGCGATACACTATTGTGAGCTCACAATGTTAATATTAAAAATTTTTAAAGAACTGAAAGAAAATTGGATACACATTGTGAAAATTATTTATTTTAAGACAATATATATCCATATCATATGCATAGGGTTTGCTTACAGGGCGTTTGCTCATGCCAAGTTATCTCTTCCCATATTTTAGATTATGAAAGCAAGATATTCGAGATGACGACTTATGGTGAGACAGACTCAATATCACATAAATATTGAATTCATTGTGAAATTAAATTTAACATTTAATTTAATTGTTTTATATATTTTTTTAAAGTACAAATTATTTTTTATAAATGAAGTCATTAATATTTATTATGTTAAAGAAAAACCTAATAGTTTTTCGCATTTATGATTTCAAAAGATAATTCAAATGATAATACTTCCAAGTGTAGTGTGTCTAGATTTAGGGGGTTACACTTCATATTCGTTTACAATTGATAGTTAATACTTAAATTTGTTATTCTGTACACTGTTTTATGTTAGTTTAATTTTTAAGTTTTAAATTTTATTTTCTCAATAATTCACTGCTTTATCTAGATAATTGTAAGTATATATATTATATTAGTTTGTTGCTATTTTATTTATTTTTATAATAGGAATTCAATATATTTGAATGTTGACACTACGTTGAATAATTTGAAAGTTTTCAACGAGACAATAGAATCTTTTGACACAAATCGAAACATTTTAAATATATAACCTTTCTTTTACGCTTGATCAACAATTGAAGAACACTTAACAATGTTTGTTAAATGGTAGCGTATATACTATTTTCTCACATCCTAAATAACATCTAATTTCTTATGATTGTTAGAGAAACACTAACAATTCAATAGAAAACCGCTCATGACGTCAGTATTAATGTTCAGTGTTTAATATGTAGTTGCAAACAATGCGTAATTATGTGGATTTTGCACTTTTAGGAGGGGAGGGTTGATCTAAGTAGAATTGAGAAAGGGTCAACGTCTTTGGCTAAGCATCAAAAGTTTACTTATATGATTAGTTTATTGACATATGTTGAACATATGCAAGTTACAATATATATATATATACACTAGCCACAGTTAACGTGCTATGCACGTTATTTTAAATTTTTTTTTAAGTCTTGTAGAACATTTATTTTCCCTATTAATAGAAAGATCGATGAAATCACAAATATTTTAATATTAGTAAATTTATTATCTTGCTAACAAATATTTAAAGTTTCTTTATGAGGTTAAAAAATGCTTTAAATAAATCATAATATGCACAATAAACTCCGTCTAATCATATATATTATATAGTCTTTGGTTTCTCATTTCCATTAAAAGTTGAATTTTCGCGTCTAATGTAACTTAGAACTTAATCATTGTTATTATTTTTTATTATTACCAAATTGATATTTTCTACATTCTATTTTAGTTCTACTAAACTTAAAAATTTTAGATTGTAGAATGCTTTTCCAAAGTTTTAAGATAGAGTTCATGTACTTATCACGCATGACACAAAAATGTAAACAATCATCCAAATATACACTTATCTTAAAAAAATTAACAAAAACCATTAAAAAATAAAACAAAAACCCAGCAAAGTTAAAACAAGATTTAATCCATCAATAATCATTAACCGAATCTCAAAAAGGAAAAAAAATGGTCGATGCATACTAACATGTATATAATAAATCAAAGTAGAGAAAATACGCTTTTTATGAAAATGTATAAAGTATAATAACCACCTTTGTATGCTGACATATCCAATTAGTATATTCTATGTAAAGTAGAAAACTCTTTTCTTTCACATGATTCAGAAATCCTAATAAAAAATCTTCATAACCAACCTAATCCCCAAAACATTCATCTTTCATCTTGGTAATGGAACACCTGAGTTTTCAATTTTAAGAGTTGTATGAGCAATATATAACAATTATGAGAACTTTCCACATAACCTCTTTAAACCATCTTCATGTATATTCTTCTTCCTTAAACATGTGAATCCTTAAATACATCAATGTATTTTGTAAATACAATATGTGATAATTAATCTATAATCTATTAAATATTGAGAATATTTTTTTTACTATTTTTTCTTTACCATAATTCAATTATTTCAATAATATCTTACTTTTCATTTTTAAATATGTATTTTATTATTTCATTAATACTCTACTTTTCGTTTTTCAATATGTATTTAATTTATTAATCATTTAAACCATTTGAACAATATTATCATTAATTATTTTATCAACTATTTAACAATGTTGTCAAAATCGACCCCGCCCGACCCAACCTATTCAATTGATACAATCAAGAACCGGGCTCAAAACTGGGCCAATCATGCCCAATTAACAGTTTATAACCAAAATTGTTCAAAACCCACTGAACCGACCAATTTAACCGTAAACCGATGAACCGATTTGATGATTTTGCCAATTTTATTTTAAAAAACTCTAACTTCGTGAATGAGCCTCATGCACTACAACCAAAGGTCCATAGAGAAATATCGTATGACATACTCCTTTTATAGATGCACTTCTCTCAAGTTTCATAAACTTTCAATGTCGGATAGTGCATTTTATAGGTACACTTCTCTCAAATGATTTCAAAAATTTCGAATACGGAATAGTGATATAGCAGGAAAAAAATATATATATTAAAATGCCCTTTAATTTTTCCAAACGTATGCCTAAATGGTTAATTTAATTTTGAATCCCAACTAACTAAATTGTAATATCCACATCCATCTTTTCATTTATTTAATTTTCAAATTTAACTTAAATTATACCTGATTATTAACATAATAAAGTTATATATCATTTTCTATAGGTTTAAATTATTTTAATTTAACAAAGCAAACTATTTTAATATATTGATTTTTAATTTTTGAAGTATCGAGACTAATTGTAGGATAATGAATTTAATTAACAAAGATAGATTTACTTTGAATTATTATATGAAAATTTTAAAAAATTATTGTTTTCATAATATTTTATTGTTTGTATATTTATTTATTGCATCTGATTCGACCCCGATTGAACCTTTTGACTATTGACTATTTACCTTTTCTGGGTCAATGCTCGGATCAATTTTCAAAGCATTGCTATTTAGTTATGACGAATGTACACTTGACCTATTCATTACCTTACTTTTCATTTTAAATATGTATTTGGTTTATTTAATTATTTGAACAATATTATCATAAATTATTTTGTCAATTATTTAGTTATGATCAATATACATTTGATAGATTCATTCCACTTGATTGGATAGTAAATTAACTTCATTAAAAAATTTTGAACAAAAGATGAATTTTTTAGAGTTTTCTTCTAATTAATTTATTCAATAAATGTTAAGATACAAAAAAAGTACATGGGGAAACATAATGTGTCTCTATAATAAATAATTTCAATTGATATATTCAATGTGTATTACACAAATATAAAGAGATGATGGTATTCGTTGGATGTTCAGTTTATATTAAAAGGGCAAATGAAGAGACTATTCTAATTGATTTTCTCAACTATTTAAATTGTTTTCACAAAATGATTTTAAATAAGAATCACTTTTTGTACGACTTTATCTTTACAATAATTCAATTATTTTAATAATACATTACTTTTCATTTTTCAGTATGTATTTAGCCCTTGTTTGGTGCATATTTTGGTTATAAGAATGCATTTTTACTGTTGATGTAATGGAGAATATGTGGTTGAAAAAGAAGGAAAAGTTATTGATGTGATGAAAAATATTTTTTTTATTGAAGAATGTGTAATTGAAAATGAGTAGAATAATGAGAATAAAAAAATAATATGGCTCAAACAGGACCTTAATTTATTAATCATTTGAAGCATTCGAAAAATATTATCATTAATTATTTTGTTAACTATTTAATTATAATAAATGTACATTCGACACAATCATTACCTTACTTTACATTTTTCAACATGTATTTATTTATTTAACCATATTTGACATATTCATTACATTTCCATTTTTTAATATTTACTTGATTTATTTAATTATTTGAACAATATTATCATGAATTATTTTGTCAATTATTTAGTTATGATCAATGTACATTTTAGAAATTCATTCCACTTGATTGGATAATAAATTAAATTGTTTTTGAAATAAAAGATGAATATTATTAGAGTTTTATTCCAATTAATTATTCAATGAATGTTAAGATATAGAGAAGGTAAATCGGGAGATATAATATGTATTTATAATAAATAATTTCAAGCGATAGATTAAATACATATTAAACGAATATGAAAAAATGATGGTATTCATTAGATGTTCAGTTCACATCAAAAGGGCAAATGGGGGACCATTCTAATGGACTTCCTCAACTATTTAAATTGTTTTCATAAATTATTTTCAATTTCATTTGAATCAAAAGTTCATTCTACATAAACATTTTTGTATTAATTATTTGTTATATTTTCACGTCTTACAATATTATTTTTGTAGTACCTATAAAGCGTTTCAAAATAATGTATAACGCACGTTCAACTATGACTAGTAAATATAGGAAATACAAGGCATCTTTTTCATTGACTTGAAGTATTTAATAAATTGGTTCAATTAATGTATGATTATATATGTCAATTAATAAATAATAATCTTCCATTGAAATTACAACCCCGATTTAGATGGCATTAATGTGACAATCAAAATTCAAAAAAATTATTATTTGTATAGTCTAAATAATTCAGATATAACTGTCTATTAAATGATTGTCAATTTTATTGGATTTTTAATAGACTAGTATATGTAATACATGCATTGTACGTGATCTTGTAACAATATTCGAGGTATTTTATATGCCTTCATTTAACATTTTTTTGTTTAAGTGCATGTTTGACAAAGTTTATAATTTCTTATAAGTTTATCAAACTTTATTTTTATCCACCCTTTTGCAGTGTCGGCCATGAAATTTTGTGGGCCGTATGAGAACTGCAAATATAGGGCTCCTTTGAATATTAAGCTCATATTTGGTAGAGATTAAAATCATTTTTTTAATAAATTTTGATAAAAGTTGATGGAACGTCTATTTAAAAAGTTGTGGATCATATGAAATGTGTGATTAAAATTAATTGTTAACTTTGACTTAAAAATAATTAAATATACTTTAAAAAAAATTAAACACAGGAAAATTAGAAGACATAATACAAGATTTAAATTCCAGTACAAATATAATTAGAAAAGGTAAAAAAGAATAATGAGTGGGTCGTGAAAATTCCAAACCAATTTACATAACACATAGAGAATTATTAGTTTAACTAAAAAATTAATTAATAGAATGACACTGAGAAACTTAAAATAAAAAGGACAAATAAAACGAAATGCAAGAATTTAGAGAGAGAAATGAATATCAATACCTTTAGCTGCTCCTTGAATAAGTATAGGACCCACCATGAAAGTATTAAAAAAATAATGATCGTAAATTTTGAAGAGAGAAAAGTGACATTTTGTTGGTTGGGAAGGTAAAGGGTCAAATTTAGTATATATAGAGAAAGTAATGGTTGACATATATATGTAATAAGTTTTATACTAATTATATATTTATTTATTTTTAGAGATGTTTATATTTTCAAATTTTATTAATTTCTTGTGTTTACATAAAAATTCTAATTTTAAAAAATTTTGTATTTATAATTTTTGTTTTTCTTCAACGGTCAATTAACCCTTACACAATTTGGGGCTTTCATCAAAGCGAGGCCATAGGCGATGACCTACACCGCCTATAGTCAGGACTAGTCCTGCCTTTTTGTGAGAGTCGTGAAACATTCGTCAATTATGTGCATTGGAATCTACTTGTGATTTGAATACATCACGATATTATCAAACCCGACCTGGTCATTGACCTTGCCAAAGCATCAAGTGGAAGATGGATATTGATGCAGCATTGGAGAAACAAACTATAAAGAAAAGAGTATGTTCAGTTAATGCTCTTGATGAAAGATATCAAAGCATATTTGGTTTGCTCTTGAAGTTGATTTGAAAGAACTTATCATGAGTACAATTTAAACAATTGTCTAGTAAAAAACACACATGCAGTGTGATTAATTTTTGCCTAAGAACTGACCCATTCTGGATTCCTAACTACTGCATTTGTGTAAAGTTAACACATTTATACTTCGAACTTCCTCTTGGAAAACCAGTACTTTGTTGTCGAAGTACATGAACAAATTCTTCATTCATTAGACTGCTCATCTAAAGCAACATACTCAAAAAAATGCATTTTTTTTCTTTTTTTCGTGTCAATCTAAATACTTAGAATGCGAAATGAAGTACAAGTAGGAGCCCCAATTCATTTTTCTTCTATTAATAAAATCAGAAGCATGTCAGGTAGCCCTTTGAAACATATATTCTTTGGGTAAAAAGATAATAATTTGTGTTGTGACAGATAGGATAGCATCATAGTTGGGATCGATCTCGAGATGATGAATTTTGTTTTCGGGCCATGAAAAAGAGTTGAGATCTGTTGTTTAATTTTTACTGTCCAACTTGCTTTTCACCCAATTAATTATTGACGCGTTATTTTAAATTAACATATCATCAATTTGATGAATTAGTAGTGAAGTTAATGAGAGTAAGTTTAAGATAACATGTTAATTTAAATATTGTGTCAATAATTAATTGGATAAAAGTGAAAATAGGGAGCCTACTAACTAATTTCGTTCTTTACCTCATCTTGTATAATTTCAATTTTGACTTGTGAGTTTGAGAAGGAAAAAGTTATGCTTACAGGGCCCTCGGGGCCAGCTGGCCCCCCCTACGTCAAGCTAGACCCGATTCAGAAATAAAACAATTTAAGGTTACATAAGTTGGATTTTGACAGGCTAACAATCTTTTGAAATTGAAATTAAATGGGTGGTGCTTCAAATTTTATTTGAGTGACCTAATCATTCCATAATATATATTTATATATTAACAAATAAAAGAGTATTTTAAATAAAAATAAAACGTGTATTCATAAAATGGTGTCAACCATTCAACAAAATGATTTCCATAAATGTGCCTTTTAATATTAAAGGTTAGTATAATTGAACAATGCTGCATGTATAGAAAATGTAGCCACATAATTTAATACAGAAAAGACACAATAAGGGGGGGGCGTGGTTTTCTTTTCAATATTTTACTCCCACCCCATGTGAATTTTTTGTATGAATTTCTGTTGGCAAAATTCTCTATGTACAGCATTAGAGTAATTAACACATATTGTCCCCCATATTTCACTATTTTTTTGGAAAATGTTCATATCTTTCATTTTTTTGATATTTTCACATTTCATTGCACAAAAAGTCATTTTCATCCATTTTCTTAATTATAAATTATGAAATGACGAATATACTCTTCTCTTCAAATAAAACAAAACGAGAAAGAAAAAACTGATAGCAATCCCAAATTTTTAAAAAGGCTCAAATGAGTCATAAATAAATTATTAAAATGGTAATTAGCAAATAATGTCCATATCTTTCACTATTAATGTGAAAACATCCATACCTATTATTTTTTTTTTGGCATTGTCACTATTAATTACACATTTGATTGCGCAAACCATCATTTCTATCCATTTTTATTCAATTTCTCAATAAAGAGCTGTGCAATGATGAATATACCCTCATATTTAAATAAAAAAAATTAAAGAACTAATTGCAACTATAATCCCAATTTTTTTTTAAAAAAAAGTGTAAGCGAGTATCAAATAAATTGTTAAAAAATTAAAAAATATTTAAAAAAATAGAAACGTGCACCAAATAAATTATTAAAAAGTTAGAAATTAATTTTTTAAAAAAATTAAAAAGTAATCGTTTGCATTAATTTTTTTTTAAAAATTAGGACTATAGTTTCAATTAATTATTTATCTTTTTTATTTAAATATGAGGGTATATTCATCATTTCACAACTCTTTATTGAGAAATTAGATAAAAATGGATAGAAATGATGGCTTGCACAATCAAATATGTAATTAAGAGTGAAAATGCCGAAAAAAAAAAAATATAAGGTAGAGACATTTTTCACAATAATAGTAAAATGTAAGGACATTATGTGCTAATTACCTTTTAAATAATTTATTAGAGACTCATTTGAATTAAAAAAAAAAATTGGGACTATGATTGAAATTAATTTTTCTTTTCCTTTTTGTTTTATTTAAAGAGAATGATATATTTGTCATTTTACAATTTTTAATTAAGAAAATTGATTAGAAAGACCTTTTGCGCAATAAAATGTAAAAATGTCAAAAAAATGAAAGATAAAGACATTTTCCACAATAATAATAAAATATGGAAACGTTATGTGCTAATTACCTAAATGTTATTATTGTTGTAGATATACATTGGAAGTTGACATGTTTATAAATGGGTAATGTTATTCAACTTTACTATTGTTTAACAGTAGTCTAAGTAATAATTAGATGACGTTAAATAATATTCATTTATATGAGAAGATAAATAATCATTTAATTGGATCTATTAAGTGTGATCATCTATAATGATACTCTAACACTACTGTTAGTAGTTAGCATCATTCTAAAGGAGATGCACCCTTAGGCACGCACGGTGTAACTGAATTGGGTCCAGGGCGTCGGTGAGCTCCAGAAATAGAAATGGGGACCTTTTAATTTCGATTTCATGCCCGTGAATGGCAGGCGGGCAGGTCGGCAAATTGTATTTGCACCAATTTCCTCATCTCCTTTTCACATGCTGAATGAATTTGGAAGCAAAAGACTCCTTTCACTTTCCCAAGCAATATAAAGTTTCAAGTCACAACTCCATTGGCCACTAAAATAATGGATAGGGAGCACATGGGAATTTACCCTTAAATTAATTAACATGAGTCATTCAAGTCTACATTTTTGAAACATTCACCCTTCTCTTTTCCCTTTTCTTGAAATTTCAATGAAGTATGCGTAGGTAAATATAGTAATGAATGCAATATTTAGATAGTGTGAACTAAAGATTGGGTGATAATAATTCCTTTACACTTGCAGTTACTCTCCCCATCCACGTATATGATATCTACACACTTGGACGTTACATTAAACTACACAAGACTATAGTTGAGTGCGATGGTCGCATGAACTTCAATGCTCAAGTCAAACGAAGAAGAATATTTGAATTTGGAAGAGACGCAATGAATGGAAATATGGGTGTTGTATTAAATATTACTATTTTTTACTACCGTTGGATGTCATTAGATGTGAGTATTTATAGTCAAGGGAGATTAGTCGAAGCCCATCATATACTTGAAACGTGGCCTCATCTATCGACTCATTTGTCAATTACAATTGTGATAACAATTTTGCTACTTTACACTTTGATTGACATTCTGATTTACATTTCACCATGTGGCACACAATTTTGTCATTGATCTATCAACATTTAAACAATAAATGATTTTGATTTTGATACATATTGAAATGTCATCTAAGATGTAAACAAAAAAAATGTACACATAGATTAATTCTTGTGAGCTATCATACTATGTATCTCTTATAGCTTGAATGTAGGGTGAAGAGTTGTGATTTGACTTTTCTTGGTGGATATTGCTATGTTTGAGCCCATTTTATGTACAGGCAAATCAAAGACTTTTGTATAATATATTTTAGGGATAATTGCAGCAAATGTTCCACACTTTTCAAATTTTTACGCACTTTATCATAATCTTTTATTTGTGCCAGCGAAAATCTCAAATCTTTCAAAAATATGTGTCGAGGTCCATCTGGACGGATTCCGTCCAGTTGGTCGTTAGTCAACCTGAAAAGTCAA
>CAIGRB010026490.1:0-17892 GCA_903798255.1 Fraxinus quadrangulata
ACAAGTGAAATCTTCTCTTCTTTAATGAATAATAGATTCAAAGTTGAGAACAAGAAGAGAAGAAGGCAAGCACTTTAATAGATAGCAATGAGTATAGCTCAAGTGTTGGATTTGAAAAACTTTGATAAATTGATTTTCTAAGTTTAGAATGATCAAAAGTTTTTCAAGTATGAATTAATTTATGAGGATGAATAAATAATAAAGATCAAATATTTATCTCAATAAATGCTCACTTATTGCTTTAGGAAAAGTTGAAATTGAATACAAAGAAAGTTGGCATTTACAGGTGAAAATTGTCAAAAACTCTGCCCAACCGGACGGCCCCCACTGGACGTCCGATACATACCGGACGGTCAAACAGCTGTTTTGTCAAAAAATCAGAACGATATGGCGTATTGGACGTCCGATACGAATGGTTTACTCCATAACGTCCTCGTTTTAATTTTTAACAAATGTAAGTACTCGAGGGACGTTAAAAATATTTTTCAAGGTATTTGTTATATTTCAGAATTATGTTCTTTGATTTTTACCATTGAAAACATAGTTTACGAACAAAACGTTTTTGTCGTGATTTATTTTGATCATAAAATCAAAAACTTGAGCTTGTCTCAATTCATTGCCAAGTATTAAAATGTTTTACCTTTAATATAATTGTACAGTGTCTAATCATCTTGACTTTATCATTCTTTTGACTTGTATCTTGATTTGCATATTTTGCGAATCTTTAAGTTCCAATTCGATTGTCACATGCAAGTTATTTTGCCTCGAACTTGATGTCTTCAATTTTATTGATTTTCAATAGTCACTATAGACACTTGAAATCAATTTGTTAGAAATAGACGCAATCTATTTGAGATAATCAAAACGACACATCAACCATATGTCAACATAACCCCGTCGCTTGAGCAAAAGCTGGGCGACAGGCGAGCGATAGTGTGTCACTTGAGCGAAGTCCTGACGATAGGCGGGAAACACAATTTTTATTTTTGACGTTCGGGCCAAGTCTTGGCAACAGTCTAGCGAGATCCTAGCGGTGTTTTTCCTTCTTTTCCTTTCTCGAACCCTAAACCTAATATAACTCAATTTCTACTACTTGCAACTTACTCATTGACTTTTACAACATATTAATTTTACAACATCAAATACCTAACAATTGCCTATACATATATGTATATCATGATGGTGAAAGGTACAAACAAAAATATGTAGGCATATACATGAGACAAAAGCAGAGGCAGAAAAATAATGTTTGGAACGTGATTTTGGATTTTATCTTGCAAAAAAGTTATTTGATCTAACGAAGTAGGATTACGAGGTACAAGTGGTTTGTTCCATTTAATTTATTCTTCATGTTGATAAATATTATGCTAATGAAATTTATGTTATGAGATGATTATGATATGTATGTTTTGGTCATCCAGTACCAAAGATATGATATTTAATGAGCTCTCACCGGTTTCTAAAGATATGATATGGTGGTATGATTTTTTTGACGCATGATTTAATATTTTTATTCGGGATTGCACAAAATATTCGTATCCTACTGAGTAATCCCATATGCTCACCATTTTCCCTGCTTCTCACATATTAAAACGGGTCATGGAATGGCAGGCAATGAGGTTGGATCGTTGTGCTTGGATTCATGGGGCTCAATAAAATAATCCGGTATAACAAGACATTTTTAATTTTAGCAATTTCTTAGTTTATTTCAAAAGGATTTTTATTTATAAATTTAAGACATGTTTTATTAGTGGAATTAACATTTTATTATTTATCTAATAAATGCAATATGCATGGTTTTTAATATTTATTTGGTTATAAATTTTTTCTATTAATTAAATTGTGCCCATTAATTTCATATACTTACATTGTTGATATAAATAAATTTGGTAGCGATTTAAATTATAAAATTTGGGTCCTTACATCCACAATCCCTTATTTTTTGGTACTTGTGCACTTTGGTCCCCGACTTCACATTTTTGCATAATTTCGGTCATTTTTTACTTCCTGTTTGCCTTATTCAATTTTTTGGGTGATTTTTACTTACAAAAGAAATAATTACATAATTATGAATAGAAATTTGCTCCTTTAATCAATATTTATTAAATAATTGTGCAAAAACACATTATCAAGTGTATTAGGCTTCTGTTATTGAATTAACAGTTGTTTCATGTTTGGAACATTTCCAACTAACCGCTCAATTATTAGGATTAAACATATATTCAGATTGAGAGTTTGCTATCTTCTATGTCACTCGAAGTTAGCATCATTGTATTCTTAAAATTTCATTATGTAGATTGGTATAGGTCAAGCAATCTTCTGCATCTATCTCTATAGATCAGGTTGTTTCTCCCATATCTTTAATGGAAATATTCTTTAACAACTATAATTTCAATAATTGAAACATATTGATGTCGTTTCCTATTAATAATTTATCATCTATATATAATATCAAGAATACAACAACGTTCACATTGTCTTCTTGTAAACACATGATTCGTAATCGTTTTTGATAAAATCAAACCTTTTGACTTTCTTATCAAAGAGAAGATTCTAGCTCAAAAAGGCATCCTTCAATCCATCTATGGATTGATCACGCTTACATACCTTGTAAGCATATTTAAATTCAAAACCTTCAAGTTGTGTCATGTATACTTTCTCTTGTAAGTTCCTGTTAAGGAATGCAATTTTGATATTCATTTGCTATAACTCACAGTCATGGTATGCAGCTATTACAAGCAAAATGAAAATGAACTTTAGCACGGTTATCGGTGAAAATTTTTCATCAAAATCAACTCATTGTCGTTGTTTATAACATTTTTGCCACTAGCCTTACTTTGTATGTATGGATGTTTCCATCCATGTCAACCTTTTCTTGTAAACCCATTTACAATCTATGGGTTTTATCCCATCAAGCTGGTTGATCAACGTCCAAACCTTGTTTACATACATCATGTTCATCTCGAATTCCATAAACCTCATGCCATCTCTTTGAATTAACATTTAACCTTACATCTTTAGTTAGTAGGATCATCATCCTCATTTAGTAATGCATGATTAGTAATCATGAATTCGTTTATTCTAGGAAGTCCAATGATCTTACAAGATTTATAGGAAGTTGACGTTGATAGCCCAAGAACAGCTAACCAAGAGGGGTGAATTGATTTTTAAAACTTTTTCGAAAAATTAATCTAAAATCGAGCACGTAATATGAAGCAATAAGTAAAGAGGGATAGATAATCAAACGGTATAATTATGAAGGTTCGATCCAATGTAATGATTTACGTCCTCCATTACAAATCTCTCCGGCACGAGCAAGGCCAATTTCACTATGTTGATTGACTTGTGGTGCAATCCAACTCTTTACAAAGCATCTGGTGACTTACAAACAATGAGCACTGATCCTTATACAACGTTGAGCTTTACGGGACCTCAACACGACCACAAGTTTAAAGAAAATTGAAACTTCTCTAATTAAGAGAGAAATAAACTAACACTTTAATAAATAGCAATGAATAAATGTCAAGTGTTGGGTATGAAAAACTTTGATGTGTAGAATGATTTTTAAGAGTTAATTTGGTCAAGATTTTTTCAAAAATAAAATAATTTGATAATAATAAATGATATGAGAAATCAATACAACTTTGCTCAAAAGAATCTCACTTGAATGCTCTAAAGTTGTATTAATGAATGACAAGTGAATTGGTATTTATAGTAGTTGAAAACGTGAAATTCTCTACCGAACTGGATGATCATCCGGACGTCCAAAATAGTACCGACAACTAAATAGCCGTTACTTCGTCAGAAATCAAAACGGTCGAAAACTCGACCGTTGGAGGTGAATCGGACGCCGGTTCATCATCCGGACATCCGGATGGATAGAAATGTCTAGTTTGTTTTCTGACACAAGGTAGGCTTTTGCATGATGTTTTTACTTAATTTTTCAAGGTATGTGATGCTAACAGGATTGAATATTAAGTTGAAATTCTTACTTTTGAAAAATAATTTTTGTGCAAACGTTTTACGAAGTAAATTTTATCGTGCATAATAATTTGTCACTTGAGCTTTCAATGAGTCATTGCTAAGGATTGAAGTATTTTACCTTTACAAATGAGATTGACATATAGTTCTAATATCTTCAATTGATTTTGAGTGAGTGCACGATTTGTTGCTCGATTTTGAATTTGGCGCAAGTGCTCGATTTGTCTTCGATTGTTTTGGCGAGTGCTCGATTTTGAATGCTCGATTTCCAAGCTCAATTGTGAATGCTTTATTTCTATCTTGAGCTTTTTGATCATCACCTTTACGTTCTTTGGTAGCAATTATCTTGTCTCCAATTTGATCAAGTTCGCAACATGTAACAATGAAGACTCGAATACAAATGTTAGAGATGCAAATACTTTGTTATAATCAAAACATAAGATTGATCGAAGGTCAACAATTTTCCCCTTTTTGATTATGACAAACAAACGATGATTTGCAATAAGAAAAATACTTTATCTCATATGATTCGTACATTGCTATACCATTCCCCCTATCTTTTATAGATCAAACATTCATATGATATTGTTCTCACTTTCTTATACAAGTCAAGCATGCATATCATCGTACATATGTTTTTCCCCCGTTTGGCATAATCAAAAAAGAATACGAAGTAGGGAATTAAGATGACCATAGGCAAAAAGAATGAAATATAAAGCATTATCCAAAAGGAAACCACATAAAATTGAAATCATAGTGAAATATTCATCATGATGGAAACCAAATCAAAGAGAAACGTTAATCATGAAGTGAAAAGAAATATCCATCGTAAAAAAAATAAGGTAATATCCATCATGAAGAAGATAACAACTATGGCTTTGGAGGAGGTGGAAGAGGAAAGTGGGGATAGAAATGGGCGTAGAAGGCAATCTGCTAAGCATGCATCGCGGCTTATTGTGCTTGAATGGCTTCCTCTTGAGCTAGTATAGTGCATCTGATGGAACATCCCGTCAAGGCCATCAACGAGGATGTGAGAGAGTCAATGACTCCCTTCAACATGTTGTATTGATCATCGATAAACGTGAAGTCACTGCTTGAAGATCGAGGGATACTGGAGCTAGAAATGTCGTAAGGAGGAATAGAAGCTTCCGGTACGTTATCGTCTTCACCATCGTCATCTCCCTCAAATGATAGAGTCAAAGGACTCGAGGTGGGGTCGAACTCCTTGGTATGTGCCACTCACTGACCATGTTCTTTAGTAATTTTGAAGCATTTAACGTTTGAATGTTTTATAGTGTCGATCGGTCGAAGTTTGACAAATGTCTCATCATCCAACGAAACATTAAAGTGTTTAAAAATTTTCGTGAGAAGTATGCCATATGATAAAGCTTTAGCATGTCGTGAGGAGTGGACAAGCTTCATGAGTCCTAATACAATGGTAAGAAAATCAAGTTTCCTACCTACAAAAAAAGAGTCAAGAAGAAAGAGATCAAACGAACTCATTTTATCTCGATGACCCTTCGTGCTAGGATAACATTTGCAATGATATTTTGTAAAACCTTGCATTGAAGAGTCAATTGATTTGCACTAATTTTCATGAAATTTTCAAAAAAAAATCCCACTGACAAGATGAAAAGCCTCGGTAGGGTCATAGCAATCTAACGTGGGATGTGCTTTGTGAAGAAAGATTTGTGCTTCACACACCTCAAGTTCTAAAATATCATGAATAAGAGCTTTATTTATGACAATGCGTTTTTTTTAATCAAACATGAAATGTCACCGAAACGGGAAGTAATAGACATGTTTTTATAAAATTCTTTCATGAGTCGTGGGTATGCATCTCTTCTAAAGTTGCAATAGAAATCCAACCCATATTTTCAAAAAGTTCTTCTATATGAAATGCGGGTTCTTCAATAGTAAAATCTACAAAATCAACATTTTTAACTATTAAAATGGGGGATTTTTCAAATGGGTTGGTCGGCACCTTAGGTTGCATATCAAACTCTTCGTCGGATGAAGGAAGTGGAGATAGCCTCGCCATGCTTTTTAGCTTTTTTCCCATTCGTTTTGAGCCCGACATTGCTGAAAATTGAGAATGAATATATAGAGAGAGGAATATGATAGGTTAGGGTTTCAATTTGGTAAAATTGGAATGTAGTGGATGAAATTGAGAATATCTTGAGGCATTGAGTTGTAGAAGTAATTGGTTTTTGATTTTGATGGATGATTGATGATTTGAGAGGGGGGTTTAAGTGGTGGAGAAGAGAATTAGGGAGAGAAAAGTGAGAAAAGTGGAAGAAAATGGAAGAGAAATGGGCTTGTTCGCAATTTTTAAAACTGGCCCCGTCGCTAAACCGGACGTCCAATTCAGTCATCCAGACGTCCAATTTGACAGAAAAAATTTATGTCAATATGGTGCACATGAAGTAATGAGATGAAAACATGTAAGCGCGTGTAGTTATGAACTTAATCATGAACTTTAAATTCATCAATAATGCCTAAAGCTCTTCTAATATGTAAGAATCGATCAAAAGGTAGAGGTTTTGTGAAGATATTGGCCAATGGATTTTTCATGTTTACAAATTCTAACACAATATCACCATTTTGAGCGTGGTCTATTGGGAAGTGATATCTAATTTCAATGTATTTCATCCTAGAGTGCAAAATAGGATTTTTAGACAAGTTTATGGTACTAGTGTTATCACATAATGGGTATATGAAAGGATATGTGATAATCACTAAGAGTTTGTTTCATCCATAGAACTTGTACACAACTAGCAGCCGAGTTATATTCGGTTTTGGCGATTGACAATGCAACAGAATTTTGTTTCTTGTTAAACCATGATAAAGTTCAAAGTCTAAAAAATGAGACGTTCTGCTAGTGCTTTTACGATTGATTGTGTACCCTACCCAATTGACATCCGAATAGCTAAGTAGATCAATGTTTGACATCCTTACTTCCTATAAATACTTACGAATGTGAGTGTGTCTTGCTAAATTTGCTACTGTAGATTACATCTTCATTAGCTATACATATAATAGTAGTGCTTATCGGTTTCTTGTACATGAGTCTAAAATCTCAGACATACACAAACATATCATAATGGAATCGAGAAATGTTTCAATCTTTGCACATGTATTTTCGTACAAATCCAATGAGCAAACAAGCTCTTTTAAAAGGATACGGAAGACATAATTGGAAATATTCAAGATAAAGAACTACGAGAGGGGGATGAGGTTGAACCAAAACATAATAAAAGATAAAGGACAAAAAAAAATTCTTTTGGTCCTTATTTTCTGACTTATATATTAGAAAGTGAACCTCAAACTTTTCAAGAAGTTGTAAACTCTTTAGAAGGATCTCAATGGAAAAAGACAATTAAAAGTGAAATAGATTCCATTTTACAAAATCATCCGTGGGAGCTTGTGAATTTTACTCCAGGAAGTAAACCACTAGGCTACAGATGGANCTTCCTCCAGGAAGCAAACCACTAGGCTACAGATGGATTTTCAAACGAAAAATGAAAGCAGATGGAACTATTGAAAAGTATAAGGCCAGATTAGTCATAAAAGGTTACAGACAATGAGAAGGCCTTGATTACTCTGATATATATATTCTCCAGTGACAAGAATAACATCATTAGGACAATTCTTGCAATTACAACTCTACGAAATCTTAAAGTACATCAAAAGAAGGTTAAAACAACCTTTTTAAATGGAGATTTAAAGGAATAAATTTACACGAAACGGCATGAGGGATTTTTATCGCACCCAAGAAAAGAAAGTCTATAAATTAGTTGAAGCCTTTGTATGGCTTGAAATAAGCACCCAAATGGTGGCATGAAAATTTTGATAATGTCATAATAGCATGTGGATTTAAAATCAACTAGTGTGATAAATGTGTTTACGTCAAAGACACCAAAACTGGTAATGTCATTTTATGTTTTGACGACATACTTATTGTTGGTAGCAGCGATAAGATGATTAAAACTACTAAAAACATATTGAATTCGAGATTAGACATGAACGATATGGCTTGGAGTTAAAATTACAAGAATATCAGATGGACTCATTCTAAACCAATCAAATTACGTGGACAAAATTCTAGAAAAGTCTAGCAAAAATGATACAGCATGGCTAGAAAAACTATAGATACAAGTCAATATCTATCTAAAAACAAATACAAGAGTGTCTCAAGTAAATACTCTAAAATATTAGAAATCTGATATACTTGATGAGTTGCACAAGACTAGACATAGCCTACACACTTAGTAAACTGAGTAGATACACGAGTAATCCAAGAGCTGACCACTGGAAAGGTATTGTAAGGATACTAAGGTACTTAAGATATGCTCGTATCTATGGATGACACTATACCAAATATCTAACAATCATTGAAGGGTATAGTGATGCTAATGGGATATCTGATATAAAAAATTCAAAGTCCACTAGTAGATTTGTATTCACGTTAGGAAGTACAGCTATATCATGGGAATCCTCAAATTAAACAGTTATAGCCAGATCTACCATAAAATCTGAGTTTATAGCTCTAAATAAATGTGGTGAAGTGGTTAAATGGTTATATAACTTCTTAGAGGACATTCCGAGATGGTCTAAACATATGCCAGCAATTCGCATACACAATGTGATAATCAATCGGTGATTGAAAAGGCAGGGAATAACATGTACAATGGTAAGTCTTGACATATACGTCATAGACATAATACTATACGGCAACCACTCTCAACTGGAGTTATCTCAATTGATTATGTAAGGTCAAACGATAACATTGCGGACCTGCTAACCAAAGGGTTAAATAGATAATTAGTTGGAAAATTATCGAAAGGAATGTGACTTAAGCCCTTGAATGAATGAGTTAATACAAAATACAAAATAAATACAACCTAATTTACTAGAAATCCCAAGATCTAGGTTCAAAGGGATAACCTAATTGTAATGACTTAATTGTGAGGGATATAATCTCATGTCAATTCTTATGATGTAACAGTGATGCCTGTAAGGATGAAGGATAAGCAATAAACTTTTAATGATTCTTATGCATCGAAGACCAAACAAAGTAATGCATGTTACTTGTAATAATAAATCACTTATTTAAGAGAAAAGTGGGACCGCTTCTAAGGGAATTTTGTGTGGCTCAATTCTTAGAAACTCTCACAAAACCAGGAAAATGTTCATTGCCAAAATGAACATAACTATGAGAATTGAGTTGAGTTAGGAAGAAGCCTGTGTGGATTGTGTCATCATTTACACAAATGGTGGAATAGTTCAAGGACTCCATGTCTACTAATCGTTAGTAAAGTAAACATACTTACACAAGGGAATGTTCAAAGGGTAACAACTACATATCCTATGTAGGTTTCGACCGTTGAATTTTATCACAATGTCTGTCTATCATTGTTGTTAATTTCATTCATGTGATGTATTGTTGGAAAATAATATATTAAATTAATATTTAAGTTGAATGAAATTCTAATAACAATTCATAGGGTTCATGTCTAGTCAATTCTATAGTTAATTTGTATTTGAATTGGTTCAATTCCATAATTAATTTGTGGTTACAAATTCATTCATGGCTATTGTCATATTATTTTTGTTAAATAAGGAAACTGTGTGCAACACAGGCCTCTGTTTCCTTTCAATAACGCTACTGCATCAACAATCATTTCCTCTAGTTTTATTGTTACTCTCTGTTTATTGTAATGTTTCCTTCCATTATTTTATTTATACAATTCTAACAGTATTTCAAATTTCTCTTTTATATTTTTCCTAACATGACCCAAATTATTTGTATTACATTGTATCTATGACTTATTGTGATCTTCGATTGTGACATACAATAATAATGTCACAATTTTCCAAAAAGTTGGATCACAATGTCATGCCTTAATTAGTGAAATCATCCAAATGGATTGTGACATTGCAGTCAATGAATGTTAGCAAACCAAAAATCAAGTCTTGAGCATTAGCAACACTTGATAACACGATGGAGAAAACACATTCACCAGAAAAATAATTCTCCAAACATTTCATTCTCAATGATAATTCCCACCTAATTTTATCCATCCTATTTTTGTATAAACCCATCTATCATAACATTCCTTGAAATCAAATTTCTCAAATGCATTTCATGAAAATTTTATGTACACATGCTACGTCCCCACATTTTGATTGAAAATTGATTTCATTTATCTCTCCATACAAGTGTTTCACTTTGGAGAAGATGATTGAAAACTTTGTATACAAATCTAGCCCTCTAACAATGAAAATAATTATTTCCTCCAGTTTTTGTTTCACTTCATCTCCAACAAAAACAAACTCAACAATGTTCCTCGCAAATTGAAGTTGTTTTGGCCACACTCGAGGAGATGAGCAAAAGCTTTCTCACATTTTAAGTGATGAATGGGATTTTTTCTCCTATTATTGTTCTTTACCATACATTTTATTTGAAAATGTTTAAAAAGTAATAAGAATCATCACTGAAACTTAACTACTTTAAACAATAAATTGATACATGCAAAAAATAAAACACCTACGAATGCAGTTGAGGCGGATCGTATTCAACAAATAGATTGGTTGGTGCAATGATTAATGGATGGTTTGATGGTGGTGAAGGTGAAATGATCCAGACGAGCATCATTCAATTTTGGGGAAGACAATTGAAAATACATTTGATTTTCTTTGGCCAAATTCATTTTGAAAAAGAAGATTGAAAAAATGAATTTGATGGTCTCTCTGCTATTTGTGACTTTGAAAACAGTTAATCAATGCTAGTGAATACCTTTAATTTCGGGATTAATTACTAAAATTTTGATCATTTGGTTTTTTATACACTAGAGAGAAAAAGGGAGAAAACTAGATAAATTAATAGATTTGTATGTATTTTATTGAGAACCAAATCGCCATATTTATAGGGAAGGATTATGGATACAGTGGTAATAACTTCTAGGGTTGTAGGGTTACAATTGTCATTCACTTATAAATTTACTATTTACAACACTCTCTCTTGAATGACACATTACAAAATATATGTCTCGTTAAAACTTTGTTTGATAAATATTCAATGTGACAAAAATATCAAACAAAGAAAAAAGAGTACAGTTATTTTGGAGTAATAAAAATAAATGATGCATCGTTAAAACTTTGCTAGAAAAAACCCCATGAGATAAAACCTAAGTGAAGGAAAAATATTACAGCTACTCCCCCATGATGTTGATTACTGAAAGTCTTTGAGTCGACGCATTCCAATCACGTGAACAAATTTCTTGAATGTAGATATTGGCAGTGTATGAAAAAATCAACAACATTGTCACTTGAGTGAATTTGTTAAACATCGACATCGTCATTCTTCTGAAACTCATTTGTATGAAAGAATTTTAGAAAAATATATTTCGTACTATCACCTTTAATATAACTTCATTTGAGTTGTGCAATACAAGCTACATTGTCTACATACAAAATTGTTGATCTATCTTTTTGTTCAAATTAATCCCCATGAAACTTGGATATAGTGGGTCATGTTTATCAACCATACACATTTTTTGTCTGCTTAATGGATTGCAATATTTTTAGAATGATTTGAAGATGCTTCTATCAAAGTTTGCTTTATAGATTTCCATTATATAGTTGTTTCTCCACGTGTAAACATTTATCCTGTTTGTGATTTAACTTTATGGAGATCAAAGAGATAACATGCATTTGTGTATCTCCCTAAACCAGATCCCGACTTTTGAGAACAAAAAATCCCAAATCAATAGTACCTTTCACGTAATGAAAAATGTGTTTAACACCATTCCAATATCTTTGAGTTAGTGTAGAGCTATATCTTGAAAGAGGATTTAAAGAAAAAACTATGTCAGGTAGAATGCTGTTTACAAGATAAGTTAATACTCTAATTGTACTAAGATATAGTACTTCAAGGTCAAGAACCATTTTTCCATCTTCAAGTTAACGAAATGAATCTTTTTTCACATCAATTGATCGAACAACCATTGGGTATGTCAATGGATGTGCACTATCCATATAAAAACTTTTTAAAACTTTTTTTGTATATGTGAATTGACGAACAAATAATCATTTTGGAAAATGTTCAATCTGCAACCCGAGACAAAAGTTGGTTTTTCTCAAATCTTTCATCTCAAATTCATTTTTTCAAATAATTTACAGTTTTGTTGAGCTCTTCAGGAGTTTCAATTAAATTTAAATAATCAACATAAACTGTCACAATTGCATTCATCTCAAATTCATTTTTTCAAATAATTTACAGTTTTGTTGAGCTCTTCAGGAGTTTCAATTAAATTTAAATAATCAACATAAACTGTCACAGTTGCAAATCCAATATTTGTTTTCTTTATGAAAATACACGAGCAGACATTGTCATTTTATAATCCTCCTTCAACAAATATTTGCAGAGGCGATTATACCACATGCGTCCAGATTGTTTTAATTCATATAATGATTTTTGTAATTTAATTGAGAGCATAGTTCTCGAACATGTATCATTTCTTTCTGGCACTTTAAGTCCTTCGGGAACTTTCATATATATTGACTATCAAGAGAACCATATAAATAGGCATTTACTACATCCATAAGGCGTATGTCGAGTACTTGTGACACAATCAAACTAATTAAAAATATGAAAGTAATAGTTTCCAATACGATAGACTGTGTTTCCTCATAATCAATTCGAGATCATTGTGAGAAACCTTGAGCTGTGAATCGGGTTTTGTATCTTGTAATTTCATTATTTTCGTTTATTTTCATACAAAAACTCATTTGTATCATAGAGGGTTTATATTTTTAGATGTTCAAACTATAGGTCAAAAAACTTTTTGTTTCTCTAAGGAATTCAATTCTACCTCTATGACTTCTTTTCATTTTGGCCAATCATTTATATGTTGACAGTCTTTAGCAGATTGTGGTTCAGGATCCTTATTTTGCATAATATCAAGAATCACGTTAAAGGTAAAAATATTGTCTATAACAACATTATTTTGTTCCTATAATTTATGAGATAACATATAATTTATTGAAATCTCATTATTTTAACACTTGTTGTTCTTCAAGAACCATATTTTCAATATTTGATATATCAATATTTTCTAATGTTATTTCTTCCGAATTTTTTGGTTGATTTTTCTCTTATACTTTTTTTTTTTTTGAGGTACAGAGTATTTTAAACCAACTAGTCACCATGCTTCTGGCATATTTGAGATTCATTTGCTACAGTCGACAGCCCTTCAAGGACATCAATTTTCGTTGAAATATTTTCTGCTGGTATATATGAATTTGTCACTTTTCTTGTGTCAACAAATATATCAGGTAATTGATTTGTAACTTTTGCAAATGAATAATTTTTTCAACATCTTGCTCACATTGATTGCTAAGGGGATCGAAGTGAAATAAAGTTGTTTCATTCCAAAAATATTTATCTTGTCTTTCATGATGTAGTTTTGTCCCTCCCAAAGTTGAAAAAGTCGTTAAATTAAAATGACAATCTCCAAAACGTGCAGTAAATAGATCACTCATTAAAGGTTCAATATACCTAATAATAGATGATGAATCAAAATCAACATAAATCCCAAGTCTTCATTGGGGTCCCATTTTAGTATGTTGTGGGAATGAAATAGGATTTGGACAACACAACCAAAAATACGTAAGAAATATTGGGTTCATGACAAAATACAAGTTACAAAGGTGAATATTGGTAATAAGCAGTTGGTCTTACACGAACTAATGGTGTAACATGTAATATGACATGACCCCAAACATAAGCAGTGAGTTTTGTTTTCATAAGTAATGGTCTAGTAATAAGTTGTAGACATTTAATAAACGATTCCTCCAAATAATTTTGTGTATAGACACGTGTAACTAAATGCTCAATAACAATCACAATTGACATACAATAATCATCGAATACTTGTAATCTAAATTCATCAACATTATCAAGATGAATTGTCTTGATTAAGTAATCGAAAAATTGAACTAGTAATTTTATAATTTGAGCAAGTAGTCTAATAAAAGTTGCATTCATGGCGGAAAGTAGGCACACATGAGACCATCTAGTAGATGAATCTATTACTACCACAAAATAATGAAATAGTCCCTATGGTGGGTGCATTGGCATCATATATCTCCATGAATTCTTTCCAAAAAAGTTGGAGATTCAATATTGACATTTGTAGTCAAAAGTCTAATGACTAACTTGTCATGTGAACACACATAAATAATCATTAGATAAAAGAATTTTTGGTTCTTTAAAGGATATTCGTGTGAGTTGTTTATTATTCGACGCATCATTATAACTCTTGAATGTCAAAGTCAATTATGCCAAAGTATAAAACTTTTTGGGTCAACGAACTTCTGATTCGTGATAATATTTGATTCAACTATTTTTATAAATATATAATGCATGCAAGACGGGAGTGCATGAATTTTTTTTCTTTTATTAGCTTCGGCCAAATACAAAAGATGTAAAGATATTCAATATTATTTTCTTGTATCGTCTCAATGTGATATTCGTTGCAGTGGATATATTTAAAACTAAGCAAATTTTTCAAGATTTACTACAATAAAGTGCATCGTCAATATATAATTTTGTATGTATTAATTTGTAAAATAATACAAGCTTTTCCCGAGCTTTCAACTATATTCGATGCACCCAATATCTTATTAACATTATTTTCTACAAATGTTAAGTTAAAAAAAAATTGTCTTAAAGAATAGTATGCATAGTTGCACTATCAATCAAACATATATCTTGGCAATCTATCATTAATCTATAAATATGACGAAACATATTTTAAAAAATTTGAATTTCTTTTCGAAAGAAGTAAACGTAATTCAATATTATGTAAGTAGTGATTCATAATAAAGTTTCATATTTTACGAAAATAAAATATATTGCAAACTAAATTTCTAAAACAAAGAGAAATACTAAAAATATAGAAAGTAAACTAATCTATATCTTCAATCACACCACCCTCAATCAAATGGTCAGTATTGCAATTTAGATTAGTAAAGAAATCAGATACACCCAAATGAATTACATCAATTGGACCATCATAATCAGTAAAATTTGTTTCTGCTTTTCCATTTTCCTTGATTGATTTTTGGTGGAGATCTAAAAGATATTTTTTCGTACGACAGGTACGTGCCCAATGTCTTTTCATTCGCATCTAAAGCAACATTCTTCGTGCTCTTTTTTTGAATATGTTACTTTCATTTGCTTTGTACCTTTCGAAATGGTTACCTTGTTGCTAATAACTTTATTAATTATTTGATCCATGGTTTCTCCCACGTCCGCATCCACATTCTTGTCTTGATAGTGCATTTGCTTCAGGCAATGGTACATAAATAGTTGGACGTAATCCTGATAAGTGTATTTTATAAACTTATTTGAGGCCTAAAATAGCGATATTTGGTACTTCTTTTGATAAAATATATCCTAAATTATTGTATTTTATGTTATATAAGTAAAACTCAAAGATTGAACAAGGAATCGAAAGAAAGAAACGAAAAATAGTGAAAATGGAAAAATTCAAAGTTTAAGGACCAAATTGCAAATTCAATAGTTGATTCGGACCACAATAAAATATTTTGAAGATTGATAGGGGACAATTGGATGGAATTAGAACTTAAAAAGCAATGGAATATGATCAAAATCAATTTTCAATCGCACAAGTTATATTCTAGATTCTTAGTCGAAGATTGAAACTAATTTTTGGCATAGTAAACGTCTAAATTGGAAAACTTATATTTCTATAAAAGTTGTAGCCCTTTGAGTTATCTTTCTATCAAATTTTGAATCACTTCAAAATACTAATACTGTACAGAGAAAAAATCCCTGCGCGAAGACAACTTTCCTTATTCGATTAGAACTTTTTGAAAAACTAATTTAGAAGTGATTTTCATCCAATTTTCGAATCCTACAAATACATAGCAGCAGAATACATATTGGGGAACCTCTCACATACATCATATACTCCAATATTCATCAATTATTATCATCAAATGAGAAAAATTCATAATTTTGTGAGAGAATTGAAGGAGATTTACAAGAATTCAATCAAGTGAAGATTCAAATCTTAAGTTTTGGGCAAAGAAGAGAAGGCGCAAGTGGAAATTTATCAAGAAATCATTGAAGAGATTCAAGATTTCAAGATTCATCTTCATCTTCATCTTCATCTTCATCTTCTCAATTTATCAAAAATTCGGGTTATGTATTTTCACTTAAATATGATTTTTTGTAATTTCCATATGTTATGCTAATTTTATACATTGTTAGGATGAGATGAACCATTGTTATGATATTTTTAGTTTTTAATTAATTATTTTGACTTTAATTTGATTTGATTTATGGATGTTTATTATTGTTTTTATCGTTCTTTTCAATTGTTTGATCACCAATTGAATTGTTAGTGAATTTTATTGTTATCGAGAGAGACAATAGGGTTTAAGCACAATATAATAAATATTATAAGGTTCGATAGAGGATAGAGATATACCTCTATGCTTTATATGGTTTCAATAGGTGTTCTAGTACTTATTAATGCATNTATGCTTTATATGGTTTCAATATGTGTTCTAGTTCTTGTTAATACATTTATCATTTTTGCATATTTCATCGAGAGATAGAAGGGTCATATGAGAGGAATAGATTTGATCACTATCGAGAGAGGCTTTCAATTAAATTAGGAACATTGACCAACATGAATGATTTCAAATTGTCACTTTAATTGTCACACTAAAAATGGAATAATAAGGGGGATTCGACATCTTAGCAATGCATCTTACATATTTGAAAAACACATTTGTTTATTTTCATTAGTTTAATTAATAATTCAAGGAATAGTATACAAAAATCACAAAATTTATTTGCTATTCGATTAAAGTTGGAATTAATTTTAACCTGATTAAACATTAGTCCTCGTGGGTTTGATACTCTATTCACTACTTTATTACTTTGTCACAATCTCATTCCCTTGCTGGAAATCAAACGATCAAGTTTTTGGAAAGATAACTCAAAGGACTACAACTTTGATAGAAATATAATTTTTCCAATTCAGATGTTTAATGTGCCAAAAATCGGTTTCAATCTTCGACTAAAAATCTGGAATATAACTTGCGCGATTGGAAATTGATTTTGATCATATTTCATTCTTTTTTGAGTTCTAATTCCATCCAATTATCCCCTAGCAATCTTCAAAGTATCCTCTTGTGATCCGAATCAACATTAAATTTGCAATTTGGTCCTCAAACTTTGGATTTTTCCACTTTTCACCATTTTTCGCTTTTTTCTTTCGATTCCTCGTTCAACACTTGAGTTTTACCTATATAAAATAAAATACAATAATTTAGGATATATTTTATCAAACGAACTACCAAATATTGTTTTAGGCATTGGATAAGTGTATAAAATACACTTATCAAACCCCATGCTTTTTTATCAGTATTTCATTATTTTGTTCAGCTACAAGTATGCAAGATATGAGTTTTAAGTACTCTTTAAAACTAAGCTCATGATAGTGCTACTGCTGTAGGAGCACATTCGAGGCATGAAAGGTGGAAAATATTTCTCCAACATATCTTCATCGGTGATTTTTTCTTCACAGAAGATCAATTTTCGAACATATTCTAAATAGTTTAGAATTGTACTCACTAACAATTTTAAAGTCTTGCAAGGGAAGGTGCGTCCACTCATAGCGAGTTTTGGGAAAGACTATAGTCTTCTAATGATCAAATCCGAGTCAATTTTTTTTCAAAAAACATATAGATCTTTTACAGTGGGGTATTCGGTTTTCAATCCATCATGAAGTTGATGACAAAGGAAGTGATTTTTCATGGTCGTGCAGGGATCCTTTGTTTCCTTCTTTTATTGTCTCTCTCAGATCC
>CAIGRB010026500.1:0-14444 GCA_903798255.1 Fraxinus quadrangulata
TATTATCATAAAAAAGAGAGAGATATCAGAGAAGTTATTGTGTACGTACGACTTTTTTCATAAACTTTTTTCATCATCGTTTATTAGTGTAACGGGGCTAAAGAGGATGTAATCTCGACGAACCTCAATAAATCTTGCATGTTTTGATATATCCTGATGTTATAGAATTGGAATTTTATATTCTCAACCATAATAAAATGATTAAATAACAAATATAATTTCAGCACATGTAGAATGATCGCATCAATCCAACAAAACTAATGTGGTTGTTGCAAGTGGGATTATTTTATTGTTCGTGGTCCACTTTGGATTCCATTATATTTTTATCATTTAATTCAGCCCACGAGGGCCTAAAAGAAAAATTCTTTTTAGAGGATTCTTTTTCTTGAAAGTTTTTTGTGGTGAATTTTTCTCTGCGATGTGATTTTGAAGCTTGTTTGAGGTAAATAATAATAATAAAAAAATCATTTGCATTTAATGTGATATTTTATGATTTCGAGACAAATATGGTGGACGAAAATTGTAGCATTATATGGTTCAGATAAATTGATGGACCTTTTGAAAATGACGTTAAGACGTATGAAAAACTTTATGACCACGTGAAAGAATGGACAACATAATTTTGAAAGCCATGTGTATCTTACATTCACTTGTTGGGACATAGCACATGATTTTTATGTGGATAGTAAATTTATGTGACCTTTTTGGACCACTCATTACTTTTATTGTTTGGATTATGCTGTGTGTACATAGCATAATTCATAAAGAAATACATAACAATAAGGGGTGGCCACATGATCATTATGTAAAGGGCTATGGATCATGTTATGTACATGTAGCATGATCCTTATTGTTTTGCTTAGTTCTACTATGTATCAAAGAAAAACCTATTTTATAAACTTTAGTTCTAAAGACTACTTCTTGAATTAGTGATTAACTTAATGTTGATTGAATTGGTGGTCTGAACGGTTTATTGTATTTTAGTGTTTCTATTTATGTGACTATCTTATTTCACGGTGAAGTAAGAAATCAACGGTTACATTTTGAGTTGTATTAAAGTAGAACACTAGGTTCAATAAGACAGTGCCTTTTAACTTCTTCAATTGTGATGATTATAACAAAGACATATGAACCACACACTCAGTTTAGGCAAGTCAGGCTCTAAAAACTTGGCGAATACATTGATCTTTGCCCAACTACCCACCAGTCTCACCCTACATCGTCTCTCCCTTGTGTGAAGCCCCGGCCCTTTCCCTCTGTACGAACCATCACCTTTATGATTTGTGGTCCTCCACTTTGCCTGCCCATGAACCATCACCTATACAATTTGTGGTTCTTGGTTATGGTGTTTGGCATTGACCCTAACCACTCGAGAATCGGATTGTGAAAATAGTTTCTTGAGTTAGGATTTATGGTATGCGGTTGTGGTGGGCTGGATTTTTCTTTTTCTTTTCATTTCTTTTAATTTTTTAATTGTCCTTCAAAACAATAGAAGTCACCTAGACTACCTCTAAAATTTAAAGTTATTACCTTTTTGGAAACAAATTATTTGGATCTTCCTTCTTCTTTCTCGTAGTTGCTTATAGATTAAAGAATATATAAAAAAAAAAAAATATCTTGGTCTTAAAAATATGTGAAATTTATGTTTTGGGGGTAAAATGTATTATGAAATAGTGAATTTTTTGAAGAATATGTGGTTAAAAAATAAGATTTGTTTTTGAAATACGTGTATAATTATTTTATAGATGAATGTGTGGTTGAAAATGAGTTTAAAAAAAATGCATTCTTGAATTTTTTTCACTCAAACATGATGATAATATGAAATCCCACGATCTTATTTTAAGGAATCCATGTTTAACCTTTGATTGTGGATTTACAATGTCTTCATTAATCATAGTGGTACCTCACATGACACTTTATCGTACATAAATCAAAGTATAATAATGACATTTACTATATTTTCCTTGTAAAAAGAGTGACGATAAGTATTATATGATAAACTAGGTTGAATATGGTAAAATATAATCTATAGCTAGAATATGACACTTCATACTTTTTAGATTTGATTTGATCAAATAACCATTGAGCCAAGCATGTAAATATATCATTATGTATTTAGCTATGCGATTTGTCTTGTTTGTGGCTTCTCTTGTCATGTTTTATTTAGATAGCAATACTTTTTATATCTTTAGGTCCACTCCAAAGAGTATACTCCTATATCTGCGTATGCAAAGTCTAATTGAGTCGCATATAGCTTGTATGATGTCAAAGTGAAAAAATAGGAGGAGTCAGATTTGATTCTTAGTGTTTCTCCCTACTTAAAATTTCCAAATAAAAGGAATGAAAATACACAATTCCAAAAGGAAAGGAGCCTTGTTGTCTCCTAAACAAGCGAACCGAGGTATCCATAAAAAGAAAGGCTTTAAGGCCTAATGAAACTTGCTTAGACAAATGTAAATCTTTGTGACTATATTAACCTCTCTAATAATTGATTGT
This sequence comes from Fraxinus quadrangulata, assembly GCA_903798255.1. Taxonomy (NCBI): domain Eukaryota; kingdom Viridiplantae; phylum Streptophyta; class Magnoliopsida; order Lamiales; family Oleaceae; genus Fraxinus; species Fraxinus quadrangulata. Next base: position 2,497 of record CAIGRB010026500.1, read on the forward strand.
TCCATAAATTTGTTGATGATTTAACTACCGAAGAATGCAAGAACTCGAAAACTCTGTTGTACCAAATATTTTTAACCATTATAGGACACTACATATTGGACATGTTCGATAAGTTGTGTTTAATCAATAACTATATACCTCTATAAAATAATACTAATATAAATTTATAATTCATAGTGTATCATAAAGTTTCCAAATCTCTCTTGTTTAATATATTGTGCATGATATCAACAATTTAGAGAACTTATACTATAAATTGAACGATAAAGAAATAAAATGCCAAATCAAGAATTATATCACAATTTTCTATTTAAAAATTACAAAGAAAAAAGATCGCACTTTGATTGAACAATACCCAACATAACCCAACTATATAAAGACTGTATTTCAAATAACAATCGAGTCAAGCATGCAAATCTGCCCTTTTGTAACTCGCATCTCAATTAATTTATTTATTTTACAAGAAATACAAGAACTTTTTTTCTTCTCTAATACGGAAATTCTTTCTCATACCAAAAACTATTAGCCATATATTCTGTATGACTTTTTTTTTTTTTTTTTTTCACTTTTCAATTAAAAATTGTCGTGTCAAATGAGCTTCAAACATAATTACGTGGAAAATTTATTTCAGGTGTGTTTGATGGATATTGGTGATGAATGAATGTATTTAAAATGGTGATATAATGAGAAATATATGGTTAAAAAGTAAGGAGAAGTTATTGATGTGATGAGAAATATTATTTTATTAAAAAATATATGGTTGAATATGAGTTCTGAAAAAATATGAATATGTGTCAAACAGTCTCATTATAGATTCAATGTAGAGCGTGACATGACTATGAGAAAAGCAATTCAATAGTTTAAATGTGATATGAAATGTTTCTCTAAGCATACAACAGGTGCGACATTATAATAGATTAGCACATCACAAGATGTATACTTTTGAAGTGACTGTGACCTACAATCCTCAATTCAGCAATAATTATACATTTACACATTTAGGTGTCTTTGATGAATATTATTGAGAAAATAATATGTTTTAAATAGTGATATGATGGAAAATATGTGGTTAAAAAGTAAGAAAAATTTATTGACGTGATGAAAAATATTATTTTATTGAAGAATGTGTAGTTAAAAATGAGTTTTGAAATAATGTATTTTAAAAGAATGTGTACAAATATGAGCTCAATTATGAAATACCGTGTCTTCTACATGTAGGGTTGATTGATAAAAAAAAAAGTTTTAACATATTTGAATAAATGTTGATGAAATTTATTATCAAAAAAATTGATAAAAATTGTGAATCTCACTTATGGTTCAAATTGAATTTCAAATAAGCACTTGTAATATTCTTTAATTCAAATATTTTTAAACCTTGGCTGAAGAACATTTATCAAAATCACTGCATTCTTCTAGATGAAAAGAACTAAAACTCGAGCATGACCTTTGCTGTCTCCAATGCCATTTTTATCTTTGAATGAGAACGTTCTACAAAAACTAACAAATAGAATCATTTAACTTCTCATGTTCATTTGAACAGTGAAGAGGATCCTCAACCATTATAGTTAATTTTTCCTTTCCAGATTCATATCAACCATCAATGGTCCCACAATAGAGTCATATTATCAGATAATCCTACTTTAAACAAGTCTTTGCCCTCCAAATCAAACTGCTCCCCACTAAAATGTTGGCTTGAAATGTGGTAATAACTGTATACTTTAGTGATTGACTGATGCCAAATAATTGTAAATCTATGGCCCCCAAAGTAATCAGTCCTACATAGTGATTATTCTCATAGATAGTTGATGTCAAATCAACTTTAACGTTGTGACTTTGATAGGACGAGCTGTTTCTAGAGAGATCGAGACATACTATAGGAATAAAACTTACTATAAAGTAAACAATTCATCACGTGCATTTTATGTTGTAACACCTAATAAAGAATTAGAAATGATGAGTCAAAATCAACAAGAGAACTGTAATACCGTGATTAGACTAATATGATCTCAACCTTAAGGATGTATCTCAATCGCCTAATTTTAAGAGATTTTACCTAAGATGTTTTTATTTTTTAATCATGTACACCTGATATTTGTAATGTCTTGACATCTACTACGACCTTAAAATTTTATTCTTTGGTTGGCTTAATGGCCTTGGTAGGCCTAAAAAACCGACAACATTTTCACAAGCATAGGCTAATTGAGATCCCTCTTATTTAGAAGCTTCTTTCTTAGATAGATTTTAGCATCGATGTCATGATGTCTTTCAAATTTTTGGATTGTGCTATGTGTACCCCATGCGTCCCTTATGGACACCTCTATGTGTACCCTTAGCATTTTTCGAAATTTTAATAGATTCCATTTTATAAAGAAATTGCTTCTTGGTAGATTCTCAATGTGACATCAAATCTGCTGTCATTAAAGCAAGAACGGTTCTTCGTTACATGTGTACCTACAAGTTCTATAGAACTTCACAACTTCCGTTTCTACTTTCCTTTTGTAATTTTGTCATTTTCACTTCAAGAAAGGTAAAAATTCCTATTCTCATGTGTGTGTGTGTTTTTTTTTTTAGCATCAGACTCCTTGGGTCATTGACCTTTCTAGCCTATGTTGCATCACGATGGCATGCAATATTTTAAAAGTACGAAACATGCGTCTTTTAACTTTCAGACGAAACTTTAAAAAAAAAAAAAAAAACATAATTGTGGTATCCAAAAATAATCTTCTTCAACTAGCAAAGAAGATCGGAACATGCTAAATAGGAGTGTTGGAGAGGGCTCCACATAACTTTGTATCTAACTCACGTCAATTTGAACTCTTCAAATTATATATATTTTATTATTTTTGTACCTTTTAATATAGGACATGGTATAATACCATGCCGAAAACCTTCTCGAGGAATGTTCCTAAAGTATCTCTCAAACATTTTGAATTTTTTTAAAAAAAATTATAAAATATATGACATGCCATGTGATTTGTATGATCCATGTCATGTGTATCCAACGAATGTCGATATCCGACATGACATTATATGCTTCAAGCACAAACTCAATGGTCTAGTTGAAATGTACGTGTAGCATAGTTTCTAGTACAAGCACACTAGCGAAAACATTGAGGCGAATTATGGAGGGGCTGAGAGACGAGGTATCACCACTTCATGATCAAGGTGAAAACAACTTGTGGCTATCCTTCTAAAATATCCAGATAAAATATTGGGCTATCATCCATTGCACAATTAGACATGCGCTACAAAAAGTTGTACACGCCATGCAAATAAATAGGAAAACATTTTTTTTTTCATTGGAGTGAAGTGATCGTACAAAAAAAACAAGGGAAAAAAAAAAAAAAAAACAAACAGAATTGTGTTCTTAATATATTTGAAATCGGATACAAGAATACTTACTTATCATTGATTCTTAGCAACTACAAGAAGCCAAGTTAGTTCTGTCTACTACTCCTTGTTCAGACTTGCCCTAGCAAAATTGTGCACTACTGGGAGACTTTATTGGTCAACGCAAAACCATTCCAACACAAGATCTCATACCAAAAAGAAAGAGAGACTACTTTTATTTTATGTCATACTTACCTCTTCTAAGTATGATGCTTGGTGGGCTGTTTACGTCTTCTGTAAAAAATGGCTCAAGGACAGAAACCGGGCTCGGGTGCTCCTCTCGATCTTTAGTGCTGTCATCTACTTGGTATGTGCTTAAAGGAGTCCATGGACAATCATCTAGTACAGAAGTTGAATCCTACAAAGGCATAGATTGTTAGCAAAGGTTTAAACTTTGAAGTGATTATAACATCTCTAAGAGGCGGGCATTAAAAAGGAAGATGGACCAAAGAGGTGTCGCATATCAACGACCCCCTACTGAAATAAAGAAGTATGAAGCCCTCACCAATCTTAGATGCATTGTATTTCCGTCTTCCTCGAGTAAGTCAATTCTGTTGGTTTTTTGCCTAGTGCTAGGCACATCAGTGCTGCTTAATTCACTTGGCCCTTCTGAAGTACTTGTAATTTCAGGATTTGGAATGCTTTTTAATTCTACCATCTTTGCTCGACCTGTAAAACATGCACAACAGATAAACAGATTTATAAAAAAACAGAAGATCGAGCATTAGTTAAATTAACTCGTACCATTAGACTTCAGATCAACTGTAGCAAAATCAATGTTCTCAGGCACTTCTGTATCAGGACTTCCAATCAGAGAGAAATTTGTGTTCGGCTCCAATATTTCTAGTGTACTATCATACTTCCTAATATCATCAGAAGATGTAGCTTCTTCATTCTGTGTCAGTGGACTTACATACTTCTGTTTTCCTTTTCGTGTTTGGCAACTTGCAGGAGAGTTGCCGTAAGGACTAAATCTCATCTGATCAGAAACCGAACCATTTTCCTTTTTCCTACTTAGGCTAGAGAGCCAAATGTCATGTTCAGGCGAGGAGAGGATCTGTCCTAAAATTTTAGGGCATCTATTGCTGGTCGGGGTCTCAATTGCATTTAAAGTTTCCAATCTAGTGGAAAGGTGCATTTTTGCCTCCAGAATTACATCAAATTGGCGTGTTCCTTGGACATTTGATGAGTTTGATTTGTTAATCACGGATTCATTCATGCAAAAATTCTCAGAGAAACAGCTTGATTTGAGGCCTTGATTCTTGTCCTTCAACTTGGCACCGGTGGATGAATCCACAGAATTTCCTGTGTTCATACGTTGACAAGGACTTTCATCTCCAGAAGTCGTTTTACTGTGAGAACGTTCGACTGTAGTTACATCCATTAAGGTCTGGTATCGCTCTTTCCTGGTCAGTCCAAACGAATATTTCAATTTCCTCTTCATTTCGCTGAAAGAGAAGGATGTAGATTTCACATTTGGTACTTTACTGCTCGACCTGTGATGAGCCTGCAGCAACGAGCAATGACAGGAAACATTCTCGGAGTATTTTGTATTATTTGAATTTGGCTTCGGAACTACTACTTTTTCTAACATCCGAGAAGTGAAACTTCCTTTCGATGAATGTCCACATCGGTACTTGATCTTTTCCCATAAATCCTCGTTCGACTTCAGAATTTCTAGTGCATCAGAGAATGGTCTCGACTCAGAGCATTCCCATTTCTTGTTGATGAATTCTCTGTCCAATAACATCTGATCAACAAAAGCTCTGGCACTCATTTGAAATTGTTCAACGCTGATCTCATTGAGCCGGTCATACACTGAAAGAGCGATACTTCTTCCTGAACCTCCCTCAGGGCTACTGTCTTCTCCATAAATCTGATTATATATTTCTTCCAACATTGCTCCAATGTTGAGCTTATTGGAAGATTTATCTACTTCAGTAATAGGCATTTCCGTAATCGAATTTGTTCTTGCAAATTGCAGTTTTTTAGCTCTAATTCGTTTCTCTTTTTGCATCTCGATTGACATATCTTCTTGAATGAGATTCCTTGCACTTCTCCCACTACCGACAACTCCAAGTCTGCTCCATTCTGAATCAAAACAAATCTTGGATTAGTTAATTGTTTCAATTTCTTTTATTATGACCGGGTTGAGGACTCATCCAGATCGAACACAGTTTCTTAACATACCATAAATCTGGGTTCGATGGACAAGGGTGAATAATTTGACCCAAAGGCATCTTTCATAAGAGCAAATAAAAGAGAGGGAATCTGATATATAAATTGCACCATAAACCACAGAAATCAAATGCATATTAAAATCTAATTATCGTAGAGAAATTGAATACAATGCTAAAAATCTTGAAATTATGGCCTAAATAGTCACATCTACTACGGATAAAAAGCATTATTCGCCAATTTAATCAATAAACTAGTTATTCACCAAGCGAAAAATCATCAAACTTCATCCACATTTCCCCATTAGTGAGTGTCAATTTCAACCATTCACATAGGTTTTCTACTTTTAGACTTCTACTAGCTTAAAAGATGGACTATGGAGTTAAAATCTAGTCCTTCGTGCCAAGATTGGAAAACCGTAAATTAGGTCCACAAACATTCCCAAAGCACACACATACATCATATATGTACTCCCTAGTCATAAAGCTTCTTCAATGCACTATCCCAAATTGAGCTTTTAACACAACTTCCCACGATTAAAAACCCTACTTTTCTCAAGAAAATAGGCATAAAAGAGAAGAAAAAGGAAAAGGGTACCTTTTAAGCCCTTTTGATAGTAGTAGAGACTAGATTCCTTTCAACAGTGCTTGAGGGACGGTGGAAAATGGAAAAGTGAGCAGAAAGAAAATGCCATAAAAGAAGAGGAAATAGTATTGTTTGTTTTTATCTATGTACGTATGTGTAGGTATGAACAGCATTAAATTTGGCAATGGCATAAAATTGACTATTGCCACCATATACTTTTAACAAAAATCTGGCTTTCTTCAACCACTACAAAACTTTCAACTCAAGGAAGATTCTTGAAATTTTCATTTTTTTTTTCCAATTTGGTTTTATATATTATTTTAAATCGGTGTTTTGTCCTGTCGCTATATAGTTCGAAACCATATTAATTAATTAAGATAAATAGAGTCTGGATTAAGTTTTATTTGGTTTTGTCATGTTACTGTAGTAGGTAAGTGTTGATTAAGCACGTGTAACTTAAAATATTAATAAAAATTTAAGTCAGACTCAATAATTAATTTTAATTACACACTTTATAGAATTTACAATTTTTATCATCCTTTCAACAACACACTTCATCAACTTTTATTAAAATTTACTAAAATATATTTTTTAGCTACTCTAAATGCACCAAATCGAAACTCGCGAGATTGTGAGGTCTCGATTTTGTTTGTTTGGATACATATGAACGTTATACAATTGTTCGACTTGATTCATTTTTAAATGTAATTGAAGATGTAAAGTGATCATTGTAAGAGTAAAATCGTACAAAAAGCTCTAAAATTCAATATGTTATTAGAATTTAAACAATTCGAAGTAGATGTGGTGTATGTTAAGATGTAGTTGAGATATGTTGTCCATTTAGTGTCACCTGTTGTGTAATGTCTTAATGTTTTGAGAACTAATATGATCCGTTAATATTTTTCTTATTATTCATATTTACAAACAATTTATAAATTTATCAAATGAATGCTAAATCTAGGGATAGTAAAAGGACCGAGTAACTCATCAATTTGACTCATCAAAGCTCGGCCCATAGACTGCACAAGCTCATTTCGGGACGAACCTGAGCCCGAGTCGAGCAAGGCTGACTCATTGAGCTCACGAACGGCTTGTGAGCGTTCACGAGCCAACGAGCTAGTAAAAAATGTGAACAAAAAGTTAAAAAAAAGTAAAATTAAAAAAAAAAAAATTCAAGCTCGTGAGCTCAGCTCCACTCGGCTCATGAGCCCACGAGTTGTGGACATGAGCTGATCTCAACTGGTCACTTTGACAAACCAAGGTCATGGATAGATAGGTCGAGTCGAGCCACAACTAGCTAAATCGAGCTGCATATTCCAACTCAAAATCGTGTGCCGCCTAAATAATATGAAAACAATAATTAATATGTTGGGTTTTGTGACCCAAATTCGGTTAAAATTGGATCTAGGTCTTCGTGTTTGGAGTATTAGGTTTGAAGATGTCAAAATATGGTCCAAGAAGGAAAAAAGACAGATCGACGGCACGGACGGATGCTCCCTTCACGCTCGAGCGAGATGAGCAAATTTGGAACAGAGAGGATGTCGCCCGTCTGTCGCTGAGCTGTCGCTCGAGCAACGCGCCACGAATCTTTTTCCTTATTTTTCGATTTTACGCAATTTTTGACATAGTTTCCATATTTTAGGTTTATTCTAGGGTTTGGACATGTATCTTATAAATAGTAGACTCTTCATTCAGTTTATTAGACATTAAGTTGAAGATGTTGCATTTTATCTCCATTGGTTGTCATTAATAAAATATTCGATTCCTTTGTCAATTTCTTCTTCTTATTTGCTTTTTTTTATTGTTTACATCTTATTTTTTATTATCAACTGTACGATCTATACTTTATATCGCAACATATCGCCTCATCCTCAAATTCCTAACAGAGGTAAAGTACATCGCAACTTATGAAGTAGTCAAGGAACTTAACATTTCTTATGTACTATAGGGGCAAGTGAGAGAATTGTCAAATAAGTGTTTATTGGTACACTAAACTTAGAACCGTGCTNCAGTACCATTGGGAGTTGGATCTGAGTACATTTTGAGTTTGAGGGATATAGGTAATTCTGCTTTGCCACCACAGTTTACGATTTCATTGTATTCAACAGCTATGGAGAGATCCATTGGAAGTAGATACGGGGATGCTGATCTGGATGTGCATGCTTTTGGAGTTGTTGAAGGTGACGAATCTAGCCAGGGCCTTCAGTTAAAACAATTAATGGTGATTCTGCTACAGTGTGTGTTTCGACCTTGTTTGGTAAATCTTGAATTCATTGTGAATTTTGGGAACCCGAGGGTTGGTTCATTTGTATCCGTGTTTGGATATGGTGGAAAAGGAATAGTATTTTTCGAGTGTTGGAGAGTTTTGGTTCAAGTTGAAGAATTCAGAGTATTTCGTTGCAGTCAGACTTATTTTTTCAAGTGAAGAAATTTTGAAGTTTCATTCGTTGCACCGAAATTTGTGTCAAGGTGGAGATTGTTGGGTTTTGTGACCCAAATCCTGTTAAAATTGGGTCTAGGTCTTCATGTTTGGAGTATTGGGCTTGAAAATGTCAAAATATGGTTCAAGAAGGAAAAAAAGAAGATTGACAATGCTGGACGGACGCTCCCTTCACGCTCGAACGAGAGGAGCAAATTTGGAACAGGAAGGCTGTCGCCCGCCTGTCGCTGAGCTACCGCTCGAGCTACGGGCCGCAGATCTTTTTTCCTTATTTTTCGATTTTACGCAAATTTTGACCTAATTTCCATATTTTAGGTTTATTCTAGTGTTTGGACATGTTTTCTATAAATAGTAGACTCTTCATTCAGTCTATTAGACCTTAAGTTGCGGAAGTTGTATTTTCTCTCCATTGGTTATCATTAATAAAATACTCGATTCCTCTGCCAATTTCTTATTTTTATTTGCTTTTCTTTTACATCTTGTCCTTGATTATCAATTGTGCGATCTATATTTCATATCGTGACATATCGCCTCATCCTCAAATTCCTAACATAATAAACAAGCCTTGAGTTATTCTTTCCAATGAAATTGATTTTTTTAAGATGCAATTTCAAAATTTAACAATTATGAGGGTGTTTGATGAACATTATGGAGAAGAAAATGCATTTTATGATATGATGTGATGGAAAATATGTGGTTAAAAATAAGGAAAAGTTTTGAATTTGTATGTAATATTATTTTATTAAAAAATATATGATTGAAAATAAATTTTGAAAGAATGAATTTTTTAAAGAATGTGTATCAAACAATGACATAATATCTTTAGCAATTGCAATGGACCCTTCAAAATTAAAACAAAAATAATTTGTTATTTTGTATTACTTCAAGCTTATCATTATGCCACGTGTATTAAATGATATTTTTAAGTCTTGTATTCAATAATAGGACCAAATTGTTTAAAATGATTCCAAATCATATTCTCTGCACAAGTAGCAAAATTTGACATGGAAGTGTCCAAAGTTTTGTCCACCTGATCTCAACCACGCATTATTTTTATGTTGAAAATAACAATAATTTATTGTACGTTCACACGCTTTGTCGTGAGTCGTGACTTGGACCTCAAATTACTATTTTAACATTTTGTCATCTCTAATTTTGTTGTCAATTTTTCACTCGTTACATCCATAGTCCTGCTCCTTGCATAGCCCTTTGCTCATTGTTGTGCTGATTTGACAGGTTAGAAAAAGAGTCGATTCTATTTTGATACGTTGATTTTGACATGGTATAGTTCAATTTAAACAGGTTGGGCTCGATTAAACTAGTTTAAAGAAAAATTTGCCTTATTTTAGCCAATAAAAAATAGGAAGGACTTTCATCTTCACGAATCATGCTTGAAATACACAAATCCATGTGTAGTTTAGAGGACTCGTTTAAACTCTAACTAATCTTTGCACTCTCAATCTATTATATCCAAATCAATTTTACTATGTTAACTCGTGTTAATTGTCGCTTATTCTAATCAATATGACTAGGAGAACATAAAACTGAATGAAACGACTTGTGAGGAAATAACATTTTTAGTTTGTAGATTAATGAGTTGTCTTCCCGATCCCACAAATGATCCTAACCTTTTATTATTATTATTATTATTAGTTATGAGTTTCACAATTTTGTTCATTTTAGTCCACACAATTTGTGAGTTCATTTATAAGAAAAAGCTTCATATTCTTGAGACATACCTTAAAGTAAGGTGGTACCAAATAAGAGGAGTATCAATCATCCAACCATGAGATAAAGAACATGCACTAATATGAGTGACGATGTAACCTCCATGTGTGTTGTGTTATTAAGTCCCTGTTTGACATCATTTACTTTACTTTAATTTATTTTTGACAACACATTTATATAATAAAATATTTTATACGTAAATTCAAATTTTTTTCTACTTTTTAATCACACACCCTTCAAAAATACTATTCAAAGCAATATTTTTTAAATTTGAAGGATGTCAAAGGAGGGCTAAGAATGGTAACCTTGATCATAGGATTCCTCGTGCTATTAAGGTGGTTCTAAACAACAATTGGTGTCGGTTGTCCCTTTCTGTAGCAGCTGTCCGTCCTTACTCTTAAGGACTCTATTTGCCTTAAATTCAAAGTAACAAAACAAATTGTTGGCACTTGGGACCATATCTAACCAGCCACGCCCACCCCTGCATTTATTAATTCTTTATTCTCACTCTCCGTCTCATTCATGTATTCAACCATAGCAATTTAATTTTTTGTTTATTCATTTCTCTTCCTTTTTGACTTTTGTGACCAAGGAATATAACGCTCTCTGAGCTACTAACTATTTTGTTTCTTTTCCAGTTTGGTTTTTCGTTTTTGAGCATGTATTTAGGTGGGTGCAGGTCGAGGTGAGAAGAGGGGCATCCATCGTGTATATAATCCAAAGCTTTATTAAATGAAATTTTTATAGCGACAAAGTATATATTTAGTATTGTTGGTGATGCTATAAAAAATCTGCATTGTGAATACCCGAGGTCGATGACTGGGAATGACTACGAACATGACTTTTGTAAGTCAAATGTGATGACAAAGTTTGAGCACGAATAAAATTTCGCAACCCAAACTCGATGATAAAGCTTGAGCTATGAATGGGACCTCCAGAACTTGAAACCGTGTTTTCTCGTAATCTCTCCGTTGCTTAAGTTAGCGAAAGGAAAAACAAAATAAATGTTAGGCTATGAATTGAACTGAATGTAAAACGTACATGAATAATGAGCAAGGGTCTTGTATTTATAGAGTTGGACAGTGCAATCCTGGTAGATTTGAAAACAACAATGCCTTAATTGAAGGACGTGAGAATCATGTGAAAGCTGAACATTACAATTTCGTTGAAGTTGTAGAATTGTTGTAATTGGATAACACTAAAAACTATGGTAGTTGACTTTTTCTAAGTCAAGGAAGAGGGAAAAAGGGTAGTGAGGAGCACTAGATGCCCGAGGACCTCAAGCCCAAAGTCGAGCCCGACCACACTAGCCCTAAGATGTTCTAACCCAAGGAGAGTGCTCGAGATTGCATGTGGTCAGGCTATATATAAGTTGTACACGTCAGTCGATTTTAGTATGTATGGTGTATTAGCTTGGTCGTACCATGGTTGTGTAGCATGGCTAGGTCGGAAGCTTTTTTGCATTTCAGGTTTTGAAATTCTTAGAAAGGCAACTACATAATTTATTATTGTTGGTTTTAATAAGTGTGCAAGGTGCTCTAACTTGGTTGAATCATGATTACGAGGCATGACTAGGCCCAAAAACATTTTTATTTGTAAAATTTTAAAGTTCCTTTTTTATAAAACT
>CAIGRB010026500.1:20589-34273 GCA_903798255.1 Fraxinus quadrangulata
TTATCTTGATAGTTTATTTGTCTATAACGAGATTTCAATTCGAAGTTTCGAACATAAGAGTTCTCTATACTTCATAAAATTCTTGACATTTGAAATGCAATCCTCGATATTCAATACTTTTGTCAATGAGAAATATAACATTTATTGTGATTTTACATGTGTACTCTTGAAATAATTAGGACAGTTTATGTGTCAAAATTTTATTGCTCAACAAAAATTTTAATTGTATGCACATTTTTGTCTTTAGTGTGGAATTATAAATTATTAAGAAGAGTATTTTGGTAAATGATATTGTAAAATGGACATTGAACAAATTTTGGATATTCTTACAAATGACCACGTGAAATTGGACATTGTTCATAATTTACACAAATATAAAATTAGGGATAAAGCTTCTTGTACAGTCATGGTTTACAACCATTTTGACAGTTTTTCAAATTTGCTGATGTGGCAGTGTAAATTTTTAAAAATGCACAGCTAACCTTTGTGCTAATGAAAATGGGAGAAGTCTCACCCGAACTGAAAACTTAACCCCCAACTATTCCCCAACTCTCCACCCATTCATTGTGACGAAGAAAAATCAACAACTCCCAATAATTTTCAGGCGACCACCGGTCATACCTCCGGCCACAACCACTTCAGCACAATTCTCCCAGCTCTCCGCCCAGTTCCCCAATTTAGAAGAAAACCCCTCCAGCTGCGGTAATTTTTGAAGCCTCCGATTGCCGCATAACTAAAATCATCGGCGTTCCGCCCTCTCCATCGACAATAGACGACCAACCAACTAATTTGTGTCATTGTTAGCTAATTCCTAATGAGATTGAAAACCCCCAAATCAGTTTGAATAACCCTCAAGAGGCAAAACGTCTAGGAAAATTCCCAACGGACATCCACCTTTCGCGACTGGTTTAGTTCCGATGTACACGAATCCACCACTCGACCTTATTCATTTCCAGTGAACACACATCTCGACAATGAACAAGGTAGAATCCAGACTTTATTGAAGATTTACTTTGAAATGTACAATTACATGTATATGTATATGATATTTACTACTTGGTAACATGTTATTTTACTTCCACTGTAATGACATCGTATAATAATGAACATGTTTTCGGTACTCAATTTTTTATTTTGTTCTAATACTGAACATATTCCTATTCATTTTGACGTAGGAAAAGAAATAATGGAAGTATTGGATGGCGAAGTATTTGTAGAATCCATCGATGAGAACTTGATGGATAATGTAATCACATTGGAAGACGATAATTTAGGAAGAGATGTTACGATTGTGCATGAGGCGGGTACGCAGTTCAACGATCAAAAGGAGTTGTTCGAATTTTATAAAAGATATGCGTACGAAGTAGGTTTTCCGGTTAGGAGAATGAATTCCAAAAAAGGCGATGATGGATTAGTTACACTGACATGTAGTAGTGAGGGAAGATGAAGCAATAACAGAAGTGTTTCTTTGAAGCCGCAACCAACAATTCAGATAGGTTGCAAAGCGAGGGTAACTGCTTTTTCAGATGTTCGTGGAATATGGAAAATTTTCACGGTTGACCTCGAACATAATCATAAAACAAATCCGTCGAAGTCCAGGTTGTATCGATACAATCGAGAATTGAGTGCACATGTAAAACGGAAGCTAGAAGTGAATGATATGGATGGAATTCCTTTGCACAAGTTACAACTATGTAATAGTTGAAGCTGGTGGGTATGAGAATATGACTTGCATTGAGATGGATTGTCGAAATTATGTTGAAAATGTGAGGCGATTAAGACTAGGTAAAGGAGATATCGTGGCAATACAATCATACTTTTCAGAAATGCAAGCACATTGTTGTGGGTTTTACTTTTCTATGGATTTGGATGACAAGTCAGGGCTTAAGAATTTTTTTTAGGCAGATAATAGGTGTAAGCAAGCATATAAGGAATTCGGGGATGTTGTGATGTTTGATACCACTTACCTCACTAATAAATACGATATGCCTTTTGCCCCATTTGTTGGAGTAAATCATCACGGACAATCAACACTGTTTGGATGTGGGTTGCTATTAAATGAGGATACACATACATTTGTTTGGTTGTTCAGAACATGGTTGTTGTGTATGCACGGTCAAGCTCCTAATGGAATTATTACCGATCAAGATAGGACTATACAAAATGCAATTCAAATAGTGTTTCCAAATACGAGATATAGATGGTGTTTGTGTATTAAAGAAGTTGCCTGAAGATTTTGGATACCACATGGATAAGAACTCAATTTTTTCGTGTATACATGGATTAGTGTATGACTCACAGTTCGTTGAAGAGTTTGAGGAAAGTTGGAGAGTGATGATTGATACATATAACTTATATGATAACGAATGGTTGTCCGGGTTGTATGAGAACAGGGGTTGATCGGTGCTGTGTTATTTGAAAACTACTTTCTATGTAGGGATGTCAACGACTCAACGTAACGTGAGTACGAATGTGTTCTTCAATGGGTGTGTGCATTCTAAGACATCGTTGAAGCAGTTCGTAGAACAATACGGACGAGCATTGAGAAATAAGGTTGAGAATGAATTCCAAGCAGATTTCAAGTCTTATTCGCAGATGGTGCCGTGTGTAACGAAATATGAAATGGAAAAGCAATTTCAATCAATTTATACCATATCCAAGTTTCGGGAATTTCAGGATGAAATTACTAGGAAGGTCTACTACGATGTCATATCTGCATCGGATGGATGTTCAGGGACGATGTACGAGGTCGAGGAAGATGTCATTTACGAAGAAAATGTGAGGAAGAAAAATTTTCGGTGGTGTTTTATGCAGAGGAGTGCGATATTATTTGCAGTTGTCATCTCTTTTGAGTTTCGGGGAATTCTCTACAGAGATGCCATATTAGTGTTGATGCGTAACGACGTTACATCACTACCGTATTAGTACATATTGAGGAGATGAAGGAGAGATGTTTGTAGAGCCGACACTAGGGTTGCAGTGAACTATGAAGGTATGGCTACCACTCCTAGGCAATTGATGTATGACAGAATGTGTGAAGAATTTGCTACGTTGGTAGATATTGTCGCAGATGATAAGGAGCGATGTCGTGCGATAGTAGATTGGATTTGGTTACAGTCTAAAGAGCTAATGTCTACGAAGTTGATTTGTTAGAGGATTTCCCTGCTTAGTGTGCATTTAGAATTCCAATCTAGAGCATCACATGAAACGGGTGGAGGAAGTATACAATATCCTAAATGCTCGAAAATGAAGGGCGCGCCAAAGAAATTTCGTAACAAAAGCCTATTGGAGTTGCATTATAAAAAATCGAAGGTATTATGTTCTTATTTTTGTTGCCTTCATTTATCCGAACAAATAGAAAATAGAAAATATTCTAATATCGTGCAGGCAACATCAAGTTCAAGTAAAGGACATAGACGAAGATCGAGAAAAAGCAATCTTAGACAAGATACATATGTCGTTCAAATACCCCAGCAAGCAGTATATTCCATACCTACACCCTTGCCATATTCACAACTTATATTGGTAAATAATAATAATAATAATAATTTTTTACATTTAAAGGCCGCAATTGTTAATAACATTTTCATTTCACATAGGGTGACTCGGAAAGTAATACAGTTACACAACCTTTGACACCATCAAATTACATTGCTCTGTCTACATCAAATGTTTTACTCAATTATGAAGGTAATGATATGGTTTCGTATGTACAAATTGCATATGCTTTTTTCCCCATATCATTTAAATTGTAGTTTTTTACAATATGTAGTGCAATGCCATCCACAACTGGTGTTCTCTATCTTGGGTTCCATGGCGTAAGTTGTACTTTGATGCAATTTCAATCGTTTTCTTATGAAAAGTATATTTTTGAAATGATTCTTCCTGCATCCATTCTAACCACTTATATCACCCACTTAAAGTGTCGTACCAGGTTGGATGTCAAGTGCTACCCATTCCATTCCTCGGGCTACTATTGGTGCAGGTCCTTCTGCTCATGTACAGACTCCATGTTCTGGAATGACTTATCAAGCAGCTGGTATTGGAATGGACTGTCCACCAGTTGGTTCTTCAATAAGACCATTATTCACTCCTATTAATGAACATCAATAGGCATGTGTATTCAGTAATGCAAACACATAATGTTAGTGTAGATTTACAGTTAGAAATTGTGTTTATTTGAGATTGTAATGAATAATTGATGAGGCAGTTGTTTTGGAATTGGAATGGCATGTCAAACAGCTGGTTCAGTTGCTCATTTACCCCACGTATTTTAGCCTCATATGTAGTAGCTGACAAAATGGGGCGAATTCTGTAGAAAATCTATTATTAATCTAAATGATTTTTTTTAAATTTGGTGAATTGTTCTTGAATATGGCATTGAGAAGTTCTCTGTCTGTTCACTCTAGGCTAAATGATTCAAATGTTGTATGTGTTAAATGCCATTTATGTTCACTCTAGGTTAGATAATTCAAATGTTGTATGGGCAAAGGAAAAAAATTGTTGGCAATGGATTGACTACTGCTTTTGTCATCTACATTGTAAAATGAATATTTCTTCATTTGATACATATCCAGGCAAGTAAAGCAGCATTGATAAGCTTTTACAATTCACTAAAACTTGATTGTCTCCTGAATTACAATAACAATAGCCACTCTCGAATTCGTCGAATCAGAGTTAACACAAGAGAATCTCATGTCTTCGGATGGTCTTATGCAGTATCACCAAAAATTTAAAGATGTAAGTCAAATACCAAGTTTAATTGAACACTTGTGACGTATTCAATTAATTAACAAGAGAAAGGTTGTGCAGATGGCATTTTGAAATGTTTCCGGTGATGAAAAGTCGTTCCATTGCAACAAACAATTGCATTACTACAAACTACTACAAAGACTTCAGTTTCACGTTCAAGATAATCCATTAACATTGACATGTCCAAACGATCACCAAATACAAACCTTTCAAGCACCATCCCAATACAACGAATTTTATATAAAATCATCAGAAACTCCTTTCCCCCTACGCATCTTTAAGTTGAGGGAAATCTCCAAGTCTTTTTCCTCCATTAGCTTGGCAAGAGTTTCCAACATATGCAACAAATCATCAACCGGCTCACATCCGTTTGTAATGCCACTAGATTCACCGTCATCATGCAATGGACATTTTTCGTCGGGATTATTTTTACACCATTTGAAGTACCTGCAGTCACGGGTACAATAATGAAACAATAGCCCTTTATGTTCATTGTTCTTTTCCACCTCCATCCATTTGATGAGGCCCGCACCACAATTTGAGCATCTTCTCTTTTTTGGGCATTCCGACAGCATATGTCATGCCCGTCTACAACAATGACAAATTCCCCTATTCTTGCATGCCATCGACGTAATCTAGTTCAACCACGTTAAAAAACCACATCAATATAACACAAATTCATTATTACTAATTAACATAGAATGCTCATTTTGTAGAAACAATTCATGTGGTGGGTTCTCAAAATTGTACGCATAAAATCCATTCCCCCTCCCCCGTAATTTACGTTTTCTCAGTAATTTTCAAAAAGAAGGCATTCTATGAGTCGAGTGAGTTTCGAGGTTCAGATTGAAGCTCAGTCTTTACAAAAACGTAATCTTCATCGCATCCCCGCAACCAACGAATTCAAATACATCGAAAAAAAAGGAAATCTCATATACGTTGCCTTCTTTTTTCTTACCCAACACGAATTAGTTGGTTGGTCGTCTCTTGCCAACGGAGAGGGTGGAACGCCGATGGTTTTGATTATGCGGCAGTCGGAGGCCTCAAAAATTACCGGTGGAAGGATTTTCTTCTAAACTGGGGAACTGGGCGGAGAGTTGGGGGACTTGTGCTGAAGTGGTTGTGGCCGGAGGTATGACCGATGGTCGACTAAAAATTATTGGTAGTTGTTGATTTTTCTTCGTCACAGTGAATGGGTGGATAGTTGTGGGTTAGGTTTTCAGTTCGGATGAGACTTCTCCCATTTTCATTAGCACAATGGGCTGGGTTAGCTTTGCATTTTTTAAGAATTTACAGTCACATCAGCAAATTTGAAAAACTATCAAAATGACTGTGAACCATGTACAAGAAGCTTTTTCCATAAAATTAGTACCCTCAACGTCCAGGCTATCAGCCCCAGCCCCAGCCTCAGCCTCAGCCTCCACCTCCGCTGCGTGACACAGCCACCGCTACCGCTACCGCCACCGCCATGAATTCACTCCTCCTCTCCACTTCACCCTACCCACATTTCTCACTTACCCAAAACCGCTCCTTTCTCTTCAAACAAGCCCCAAAACCAATCCTTTTCCTCCACCCTTCCAAACCCCTAAAATGCTCCTTCAATTCTTTCTACCAACCAAACACCTCCACAACACACAATCCCAAAACTCCGTCTCCAGATTCCCTATTGCTCCACCTCTCTGCCTCCGCCCCACAGACTCCTGCCACCGCGATACGCGGGGCTGAGGGAGACGCCATGGGCTTATTACTGAAGGAAAGAATCGTCTTTTTGGGTAACAGCATTGATGATTTTGTAGCTGATGCTATTATCAGTCAGCTGCTTATGCTCGACGCTCAGGACCCTACTAAGGATATTCGACTGTTTATTAATTCCCCAGGTGGCTCTCTAAGGTATTTATACTTGTTCAAAAATATATACGTAAATGTCGTTTCTTGTGATGAATTTGTTCTCAAATATTTCTGTGATTGATGGGTGTGGCATTGTTTTTATTTGCCGTATTCTAAATCGCGATCTTTAGTACTTGGACCATGGAAGATAGATATCTAATCGAATCCTACATCCGGAATCAAAATGATGACAAAACGGAGAAACTAATGGAGATAGAATTCCTTCTCACTTTTAAGAAATCTTAACATATTCATTTTGAACACATGGGCGTCAAATTAAGTTTTTACTATTTAATGTCAAATAGTTTGTTATAATAGTATGATTGTGCAACAGTGTAGAAGCATGACATCTGCTTATACATAATTTCCAACATGTTTGATCCTTGATCACCTTTTAAACTATTGCATTGTTTACCTTGTATCATTGATGCTTTCATATTGGCATGTTCTTTACCATGCTATTATCTACTGTTGTCTAAAGATGGTAGCAGTTAATGCCAAATGCAAATTCATGTTTCGGATGAATAGAGTTGCCCAAGATCACTGGATCAGATTGAATGACAGTGTAAGATTTAACGTAGTTTCTGAGGCTGTGAAAATTCATCACGACCATTGTTAATAAGTAGAAGTGGGCAGTGTTGTGCAAATTACTGAATGGCAATTGAGTTCAAGAGAGAAGATTTAACTAAATGAGCCGGGACCAACACTAGATGTTTAGGAAAAACAAGGAACATGCAGATTATGCTCTACAAATTTGTAATGTATTGTCAGATTTCTGGAGCGTTTTAAAAGGGTGTTAGCATAAATGACCTTGGGGATTCAACTGCTCAATGTAATATTTCAAGATTCTCTTTTCTTCATTAAGGGGTCAGAGGTTAAGTCTCCATTTGGGAAGAATTTATAAACAGTTTAGTTTATAAATAGATATAAACGAGTGATAGATAAGTGGATAGTATAGATTTTCCAAATGGAAGTTAAGATTTCAGATTACCATATACCTTCGTCTTTCTATGACTATAATCTTCTTATATTATTTAGGATCTAAATTCTAAAGGACATTGAAGATGAAATTGCGTCTCAAACAATAAACCCAAATATTGTGCAACTGCAAACATATTTTTTTTTGAAGCATAGATGGAAAGAGCTAGTTTTGAAGCACAGATGGAAGAGCGTGTTAAAGACTGATATCAACCTATGTACAACATTTCTAGTCCTGTGCTAGGACATATCTCATAATGCGTCCATTCAGTCGTAGAATTGATATTGAAAAGTGCCTGTCAGTGACTCCAATCATCTTATCTCCATAGTAGGAGTCAGCTTGTGTTGATGCCCTTTTTTGCCTTTTTCCCTTTCACTTTTCCCCATTCATATGATATGGTGGTTTGGCCGAGGGTTCCGTTTAATCCTTCAACAATCATGGTATACTCTGTATATCTGTAATGTTTATACTAATATCTCTGACATCAGTTCAGTTTGGTTAGAAAAGAAGAAGGAAAAACAATGCAATTTTTCTGTGTGTTGTAGACTTAGTAAATTTTGTGTAGATTTGGTTCAGGGAACAAGAGACTGAGAGAGTGAACTTGTTTGAAGTACTTTTAGGTGAGTTTTCGATTTTTCTTTGCAATCTTAAGTATTAAACATACACGCACTGGTCAGAGCTTAAAACTTCGTTTTTAATTGACACGGGGTGATGTGCCAAACTGAGCCTTGGTTTAATATGATTTGTTTACATCTCCCTTTTTATGTTGTACCCCTTACTGAATTTCATTCTTCTAGTTTACTGATTTTGAATTAGTGTGCACAGTTGCATGCTTCTCTAGATTCTCGATTCATATGTATTGTTTCTATCTTTCACCAGTGCTACAATGGCCATCTTTGATGTAGTACGGCTTGTAAGGGCTGATGTCTCCACAGTTGCACTGGGCATTTCAGCATCAACTGCTTCTATAATTCTTGGTGGTGGCACAAAGGGCAAGCGCTTTGCAATGCCCAATACACGAGTCATGATACATCAACCACTGGGGGGTGCTAGTGGCCAAGCAATAGATGTGGAAATTCAAGCTCGGGAAGTTATGCACAATAAGAAGAATGTCACAAAACTTATATCTGAGTTCACCGGTCGGTCACTTGAACAAGTTGAAAAAGATATTGATAGAGATCGTTACATGTCCCCTATTGAGGCTGTTGAATATGGCATAATTGATGGAGTTATTGATGGAGATAGCATTATACCACTTGTGCCTGTTCCTGTAAAGGTCAAGGCCTCTACATTCAATTACGAGGAGATCAGCAAGGACCCTAAAAAGTTTTTGACTCCAGACATCCCTGACGATGAGATATATTAGTTGGGCTAGGATTACAGGTATAGTAACTTTACATTTTTTCTTTATTTGTTTGGTGCCGAGTGCCTGTTAACAAAGCTGAACTAAAGAAAATTTTGCAGTTCAAACGAGATTCCGACTTATCTGTACTAAAATATATACACAACTAGATATAATGGAAAACATAAACAACAATTAACTATGCCAAGTTCAAAATAATGGAACAAGATAGATTAGAATAGAAGTCACGCGAGGTTCGCTCACCATAAGAGATTTCCCAAATGACGCCTGTGCTTGGCTATCTGAATGCAAGTTTACGTATTTTAGGTCTTTGATTTGGGGTTTTTTTTTTTTTTTTTGGGTGTGGGGAGGGTTGAGATTTCATTGAGACCTTAAAAAATTTATGCAATTTTTAGACGTAAAAATAGAGAGCACATAGTTTTAAGTTAGTCCACTTATGTTTTTTTCCTAGCCGGTCTTGAAACTAGTTGAAGGAGGCGGCTTGTGGTAGGTTGACAACCAATAGAAAAACTTTATAAAATCTTATGATATGCGCCTGGACACATGATATTTATTAGTTTTAAGGGATTTTCATCTTGTTATTTTGGAACTTCCCGTTTTTGTGAGGGACTTTACATTTTCTTTGGAGAAATGTGCTTAAGCGAACCTTGGCTGAACAAAATCCATTGCTAATTAGTCTACTAGGATGACTAAATCAACTTGTTTGGTTGCTTTTGCTTTCTCCTTCGTGTGCCAGGTTTGTATATTAAGGTGGCTGGAGCTGTTGAGGAAACTCACACAGGACTAGCTTTGCCCTTGCTGCTGAAGTATTTTCTATATGGCAAACTTGACTTGCTACAATGGTCCATTTGTTTGATAGATTTTTCGTTGATTGATTTATCTGTAGTTCTCATTGACTCAATTGATATTTTCTTATTGTGGCTTTGGAGAGAGGGAACTTGTTGTTGGGGTCCCTTTGAGACTTGAGTCACTGTGCATTGTAATGTATCGATGAAAGTGCAAAGAAAATGGCCACACCTGTCGTGTACTCTGTATTTTAAGGAAATTTGCATCCAGAGCCCCGTTCTATTCTTAGATGAGAATTTGCATCTCGTTTAATGTTTGTTCGACATTCAAGTCGTCAACGTTCCATTTTTATAGCATTTTGATATTCAGAAGCGGATCTGTCTAGCTCCTGTTTGGCCCCCATTATTTGAAATTATTTTTGGAATAATATTTCTTTGGAGAATGTGTGGTTGAAAAAGAAAGAATATTTTTTCGATTTACGTATGATATTATATTATATTATGGTAGATTGTGTGATTTAAAATAAAAGTCATTCTAATCAGTGGAAGGAGTGCAACAAATTACGATTAACCAATAGTTTAGGGAAAATATAGTTGCCGCTAGCTTCAATGCTATTGAGATCTTCACCAAATGAACATCTCAGTAACTAAATCAGGGAATCGAATTTATTAGGATGATGTATTTCAAGTTCTCATACATTCATAGTTGCTTTAGCACCATAGTACTTGTCTCCTTCGACATATGCTATTGCATGCTGATAGAACGTTAAAATTAAGAAAAGATATTTACTTGATTATAAATAGAAAAGAAAAGAAGACACAAATAAAGACTGAAGATCTAGTTTCGGTGAAGTAACTGGTGTTAGGCAACAGAAAAAGTCTCATGATTTATTGAAATGTTAAATCGATTCCAACAATAATGAGTAGGAAAATCAAAAGCGTGAACAAGCTTTAGCAGAGAAGCATCATTTTTATTTTAAGAAAGGACAATAGGTGACAAAATAGCATTGGGGGTGACGAATCTGCACAATTAAATACCAATAATCTATACCAAGTAACCGATAAATATACCTATACTACACATCCATCAAATTATTACATTCGTGTAAAGATATGGTAGGATGGATAAAAAATTTACTTGTAGCGCAAAGTAATGACACATCCATTGCAATACCATCTTGTTGAGCAAACTTCAAATTTAGCAAAAAATAATTAGTTTGGAGATAATATATTTTTTTCATAATTTATTTATTTGTTTATTATTGTTATGCAAATGATTTTGCCGCTTCGGAATGGAGTCGACTTGTTTAGTTAGGTCACGAGGGTCGAGGGTCGAGGGGCCAGCGCCCCCGAAAAGAATTCTGATTTGTAAACGATTGTGAGGTTTTGTAATTTTTATTAATTTTTTTGAATTAAATTATTAATAAGTGAAATTGTATTTAGTTTGTGTAAAATGTAAGCAAATGTTATCACATAAATTTAAAAATAAGTGTTTTTAAATTTGGTTAATGTTATTTTTAAATGTATTGTACACTTTTGAAATATACAAGATAGAAATAGTTTTTTTATCTGTGTTTATCGTATATTTTTATTTGCACTGTAATAAAAAATGGTCATTTTTAAATGTATTGTACAGTTTTAAAATATACAAGATATAAATGATTTTTTTTGCTATGTGTTTATCATATATTATTGTTTACATTGTATAAAAAAAATAAAAATAAAATGGTCCGCACAGTGCGAAGTCAAAACTCCGCACAGCGCGGAACATTAACTTCGCACTCCGCATAGTGTGGAGCATTCACTCCGTATTGTGCGGAGTGATACTCCGCATAGTGCAGAGTTATTACTCCGCAATTTAATTTTTTTTTGCTGCAATGGCAAATGATATAGATTAAGATGAAATTGTGGTGTCATAAATTCGGGTTGGGATGATAAGGGAGTTTGCGATGATGATGAAGGCACAAGCAGAAATATGGATGGTTCGATGAATGTTTATATAGTCGGATTCATTCTTCAGTTATTTCACAGCAAACATAAACCAGAAGAAAAAATATGACCAATATATGAACAAAAAATATTTTCTTCTTTTTCTGCCTCACCTCACCACTGTCAGCTCTATCTTCTTCCTCATCTTCCTCGACATTATCCACTATAAACCCATCTTTCTCATATTCATCATGCCCTTCTTCTGCTCAGAAACACCACATCAAAAATAAAAAATCGCAATTGAAAACCTTGAATTATTAACAATACCAAACCATTTCAGACAGAAATATTCAATAATTGCTCGATGATCTTCCGATCCACAAGGCTATTCGAACTAAAAAAAAAGAACAAATATAAAACACGAGAAATGATATCACCAAAACAATATGGAATCTTATTGATGTGAACCCAACCAAGAAACGACATTGGGAACCCACAAACAAGATGGAACAAACACAAGAAAGCAAGAAATCACGTCGCGCAAAGATCAACCCTACCCGTTGTTCGACTCGTACCAAGAACCGAGATTACACGTAAGAAATTCGACCCATTGATTACCCGGAACAAGAACAGTGAAGTAGGAATGCCACAAAAGGACTGCGATCTCCTTTTGATAAGTTCAAATTAGAACTTTAGGCCACCAAAAATATGGAAAAATAAAACTCTTAAATTTAATATAATTATTTCAATAATGTCAAAAGTCTCCCTTACAATGAAAAGAAAATCCTATTTATATGAAAATCCTAAAAAATCATAAAAGGTGCGAAATAGAGTCCAATAGATGCTAAAAGATACCAAAAATATGGAATTCTAATGAAATAAGGAAACTAGCAAACAAACAAAATTTCCTGCCAGAATTTGGCCTATGCGACCGCATAGGGCAATTGCATGCGGTCGCATAGACCACATGGATGCCCCCTTTTTGTTCTCGGTATATGGCCATGCGCATGGCCTTTAGAACCATGCGGCCGCATAGTTCTTCAACTTGCCTCCGTTTTGACTTCTCGATTCCGATGTTTTTCCAACTCGTTCCGGCCCTCGACCCTAACATGGAACTTGATCTTTGGCTTGTTGACTTCATCATCGTGAACTTAGTAGCTTGAAAAATTGATTGCATGGCTTCCTCACCTCGACTCGAACCTCGACTCGGCCTCGAACCTGAACTTGACTTATTCTCAATGCACTTTGATTCTCCATCCGCTTGATGCCCGATTTGGATCACATCACTTACCCAATGGAGATCGCTTTGCCACTTTACGTCGCCATTGAGAACAAGTGAGAGAGAAAGTGTGAGAAGTCAAAAGTTTTGAAAGGAATAATGAATTGAAAGATATTTTTACGATAGAAGATATATATTGAAGATATTTCATCCATTTAGTTATTATTATATTATATACTCAATTTTAACACTACTATTAACAAATCAGTTCAAAAGAGGTCAAGTGTGAAAACTAATATGACAAAAATGAATAGTGAATCAAGAATTCTCTCTTTTTAAGAGAAGGAGGGATATGAGGAAGTTTGTTCGAAGGAAAACAATTTTTTTTTTAAAAACTTAAATGCAAGAGAGGAAAGCACACAAGTTATCGACTATCTTAAAGATAATCATCTAATGCTATAAATATCATTAATGACGAAAACAATTGAATGAAACTTGTAGAATGAATATTATCGATATAATCTATTTAGTGAGCAAAGACAAGTCCTAGTATAAATACGAGGAATTTACAGCGCCAAAAATATTGAACCAAATTTGTATACAACGAGAGCCAAAGTTCAACCCAAGGCATGACTGCAAAATCTTCAAAAAACTCATTCCAATCCCTAGTCTTTCGCCTTCTCTCACATCAAACAGTAAATGGACAAAGCTAAATTAAGGCAATATACGAATTAATTTAGATGTACATTCCTAGATGACATCGTGTGAGT
>CAIGRB010026500.1:34527-56275 GCA_903798255.1 Fraxinus quadrangulata
CCCCTCCCACTCCCAAAATTACTAATCAACGAAACAACTTCAGCTTTCCACCAAGAAAACCTCAAACTAACTGACTCTCAAAATCTCACCAAATTGCGACCTTGCCACATGGGGACTATTCTACATAATCTTAGATCAAAACCCGTTTCAGCAATTAAGTTTTCTCATTGGTCTGAGCATTTTCGTGGCTTCAATCACTCCCGTTACTTTTATTGTTATTAAGGGAGCGTAAATTTGATGAAGCTAGATGGGCCTTTGGTGAAGTCATCAGAAAGTTTGTAACTGCTGATTTTGTTGATGCATTTGACGATAAGGAATTTAGAATTTTTGGATCTAATAAGAGTACTATTTATAGTTTTTTGTTGAGAATTACTGTAGGCTTGGGTTGATTAATCAGTCTGTTTAGTTGTTCTTTAGCATGTGCGGTATGGGAGCAGTGGTTACAGATTACTCGTTATTGTAACTTTGATATGTTTGATTGATTTGAAGCCTGTTAATCTTATTCTTGATGTGTGTGACAAATTAGAAATTGGGTGGAAAAGTGGGAAAAGCGATTTCGAGAGTTTTGTGATGGATGGTTTGTTGAAGCAGAATGAGTTTGTAACGGGGTTGGAGTTACACAAGGCAATGTTTGAGATGGGGTGTGTGCTCGATATTGTTGCATGTAATAAGATTTTAAGGAGTCTGTAAAAGTAAATGTACAGAAGATGCTTATAAAAACATTTTATTGATACTAGAAGCAGGGCCAAAACCAAGTGTAGCAACATTCTGCACATTAAGTTATGCATACTGCAGAGAAGGGAGATTGGGGGAGCCGGGGAGGCATTTGAGCTTTATAATCTTATGATCGTGAGGAGGTAGCTCCCGACTGTTAAGTCCAAATTATAATTGGTAATCTCCTTAGTCAAAATCATGTCCTAGAATTGTAATCAAAGTCAAAATAGGACTTAGTTGAGTCCAAGTTATAGTAAAAATAGTTTGAGATGATAGAGTCCAAAAATAAGTTAAAGAAATACAAGAAGAAGATCAAGATTCGGACTTCGAGATGTTGATTCGGAAAAGGACTCATTGGCGCTCGTTGTCGATGCGTGTGGTGCTCGAGCGCTCAAAACAGCGAGCTTAGTGCTCGCCTAGCGTGACACTAGTGGCTAATCAGCTGCTCGCTTGGCTCGGGATGTTTCGCTTGAGCGGTAGATCGAGATTTAGGTTTTCTATTTCGCGTACAACACTTATTTTTTATCCCCTTTTCGTTTCAAACACCTCCGCTATAAATATACAGCCCCATGAAAGTACTAAGGTGTGGTTGAACATTATTTTGATTACAGAGATCATTCTTTGAAGATCCAAATATCCTTATATTGATTCCTTGATTAAACCACCGTATTATCTGTTAATTATTCAACCCAAACATTGTTCCCATATTGGTTGAGCCTTGAATTAAGTTAAAAGAACATACTTTGAATTCCAAATCCATATTCCAATTTATCTTGCCTCAGTCAAAGATCAAAACACGAATGATCCTTGATCAAACATCAAAAACAAAACCCTACCTTCTCCAATTCAGAATGCTGAAGCTTGGGAAGAGGCGCTTGGAGTTCCAGCGCTCCGAAACGGAAGGAGTTCATTCTTGCCTTCTTGGTGATCCAACAAACACAAAAGTAGCCTAGAATTATGGGAAGTCCGAGCGTGCACAACCGACGAAGTTCATCGTTGATTTACAAGTAAGGTTTATCTGGACTAATTGTAAATAAACTTTTCTAGTGGATCGTTTATTGACAAGTTTGTCTGAAGGTTTTTTAGTTGGTTAGGGATTTTTCTCCTCGATCAATTTGGTGTTCTTTATTCTTTATTTATTGCTTTTGATCGTTATAAATTGATTGACACTTAGGATTAATTAAATTGGATTCATTAACTTAATCATCTAGAAACCAATTGATAAGTGACTTGTTGCTTTTAATTGTTTAATTCCGCATCTGGGTCTAAACAATTCGGTAAATTTAAACTTTCACTGACCGTGTATTTACAGCATACTGATTGATGGCTTGTTCAAGTTGGGGAAATTTGATGAGGGGCATCCAGCTACTTTCAGCTGCTTTGGACAGAGTATTTAAGTTCGACGTGGTGCTTTTTAGTTGCATTATCGATGCTCATGCATAGAAAGGAGATGTAGAGAAGGGATTAGAAATATATAATAGAATGTTGAAAGAATGGATCATACTGAGCATATTGACCTATGGTATTCTAGTAAATGGTTTATCTCAGAGTGGCCGACTTATTGAGGCTTTTGGCATCTTTGGTTAGTTTATGAAACTTGGTATTGAGCACTCTATTTTAATTTACAGTAATATTATTGATGGATTTTGCAAAATGGAGTATTTGAAAGATGGAATTAATTTATTTATGGAAATTGAGATGAAGGGCTCTATGCCTGACATTGTTGTTTACAGTGTTCTTATAAATGGTCTTAGTAAATGGGGTCAGATGGATGATGCTCTTACATTCTTCTACCGAGCTGTAAATAGCGTATAATTCTGAATGTTTGTGTATATAACTCTTTGATAGATGGTTTGGAGCAAATTGAAACAGATGGATATTGCAATAAATTTGTATAAGCAAATGAGTTCCAACCAAATAATCCCGGATTCAACGACTCATACTGTGATTCTCAAAGTTATGTACGAGAGAGGGAGATCAATTGAGGCCTTGACCTTTTTCTTTCAACTACTGAAAATGGGTTTCTCTCCCGTTATAATTGTCTACAATGTTTTGATAAATGCACTCTTCTACGAAGGTCAGGTTGGAAAAGGCATTTGGCTTATTCAGGCAGGTTTCAGAGTATGGGCCAGAACCTGATGAGTTGAAACACACGAGGATAAAAGTTAATGCTATTACCTTAACTATTTTGATTGACCGCATTTTCTAAAGAAGGTAGAATGGACGATGCAGACCACCCGTTATCTTATTTGATGTCGAATAAAGGTGAGTACCTAACATGGTCACGTACGTACAGTTCTTTGATTCAAGACTTGTAATACTAAAAATGGTTTGAGCTCTATGAGGAGATGCTTCAGAGAAGACTATTGTGAGCTACAGCATCCTGATTGATGGTCTCTGCAGAAGGGGGTTGATGGAGGAAGCATATTCTGTTTTTCACAATGCTCTACAAAGGGGATTAGTGCCCGACACAGTAGCATATACAATTCTTATTCGTGGTTACTGCAAAGTTGGAAGGCTTGTGGATGCCACACATGCTAGAAGACGGGACTCTGCCTGATTCTGTTTCTGGAGAGGATTTACACATTCTATTGAAGCATGTGAAGGGGAGAAGTGGGTGATTTTTTCAGTGGTGTAAATACATCTTTATGCCAATGGTGATCATATTTTTATTTTTTACTGTACATTAATCCAATTACTGTTTCATTAATTCTACTAAATTTCTCGATTCTAGCCTGCACCTTCATTTAGCAAAGTTGAATACACTTGAGTAATGGCATTTTCTACTGGTTATGTATAAATAACAATAATTCACAATAATGTTTAGATAGGATCTTTAAAGGAGAGGTTAATTCGAATTAATAGATTTGATTAGTTTTAATATATTGATGTAGTTTTAGATTATTAGATTTTGATTTTAGCTTATTTGCTCTCTTCTTTGGTCCCTTTCTCTCTCTCTCCTTTTCTTGAATGTTGTCAAATTATTACGTTCATGCGTCAATTTGACATCATATCAAATCGTTTTTTTCTTTCCTAACCTCTTTTGTTATTAAATTCAAAAATACTAACCATCACCCAACTTCTTTCAAACCATGCACAAAAATAACGAAGTGACAATCGTGCACAAATTTAGGAACATCATAATCGATGAGCAGTAGAAGTTTTTCCCATTTTACATTCTAATTCTAAAAAAAAAAAGGTCAGAAACACAGTTTATTCTATGTGTATTTTATTCTTTTTTTTTTTTTTTTTATAAAGGTGGACTAGATAGATGCCTTCGTTTTTTCTACTACATTTCATTAATTTTTTTCTGCTAGTGTTCTTTAAATCCACAAATACATCCAATCCAAAAAAAAAAAAAAAAACAATTTAACCCACAAAATTGAACAACTTTTCAAATGAGTAATGCTATTTAGCCACACTGAAATTATAACCTCAGTTTAGGTGGCTCTAAATCATATATTAAATGAAATGTGAGATTAAATAACTTATTTCATTTAATTTCACCTATTATTTAATGTCATATTAACTCCATTTAGTCTGTGATTATAATTCCAGTGAGGCTATATAGCATTACTCTTTTCAAATACGTAGCTCATAAAAAATTCGAAACGTACACCTTCTTCATGTCCATGTCTAGGTCAATCAGTGGCCCCATTCGAATGTGGATCTTGTTACATGTATATCAAAATTTACATAATGGATTACATAATATCACATGACACCTTATCATTTGACAGTTTAAAACACAATCAACGTTTCCAATCAATCTTTTCGACAATCGTTTATGTACAAGTAGCAAAATCTTTGCGAATGTAAATCTCTTGCAAATCCTTTGTAGGCTAGCAGTCCAACTTTTGATTGCATATGCTCTCTAGAGAGCAGAGACGATGAGTAAACATTTTATCATCCACTTGAACATCTATAAATTTTATCTAGTTAGAGAAGAGATTATGAGTAAACATTTCACGTTTCGACTGCATATTTTATCTAATTAGAGGATCTCTAAAAAATTCTCTATTTTTAAATATCATATTTTGCAATTTAGAAAACATCTATAAATTCAGAGAATGAATTTTTTAAAATAATCCAATAGTCTCTTTATATTTAACATTTAATTTTACTACTCTAAAAAATTATTTATTATTTTTTTATATCTTTTATTTTCACCAAAGAATAAAAAATTTTAAGTACTCCAATAATTTCTTTATATTTAACATTTAATTTTACTACTATAAAAAAGTATTCTTTATATCTTTTACTTTCACCAACTTTCCTATTATATTATTTTCCTCATTTGAAAATTGAAGTACTCTAAATACATTTAATTATAAAGAGTGGGTTTGAGTCAAACACACCCTCTATTTTAAAATATCAATTTAAAAAAGTCTCACGAAACATAATTTAAGACCTCACTCTTTAAAATAGAGATTTTTATATTTAAGCCATTGTTTGGTACATATTAAAAATTTGATTTTCATTCTTCTACTCATTTTTAACTACACATTTTTCAATAAAATAATATGTTCAATCACATCAATAACTTTTCCTCCTTTTTTAACCACAAATTTTCCATCGATCTACTATTCCAGAATACATTCTTCCAAAATAATGTGGCTCAAACACACCCTAAATATTCTCTTGAAGATGCTCTAATTTTTTTTTAAAAAAAATAGGCTAAAATTACAAAACACAAACAACAAGCTACCCTCCAATGTATAAAAATGACCAAAAAAAAAAAAGTAAATAATAATCGTAAAATGAAATAATTTAGCAAATTCGATTATAAAAAAAAAAAAAAAGATTTGATTATCTGATTTGATTCTAATACTAATATCCAATTAAACTCAAAAAAGAACCGAATAGATTTGGTTCATTCGGACGGAATGTTTATCCATCCCTAGACATAAAGGGAAAAGTTGTGGGCCATGAAATATAAAATACTTGGTTAATAATTTTTACTTGCTAAATTAAACTCTAGAATTGAGGGTTAAATCGCATAACGAACGAAAAAAAAAAAATCAAAGAGCAAAAACCGCAAGTAAAATATGCCACCAAAGGTCCCAAACCTTACAGTCTCTCTCCATCGCACCCTCCAGCGTCGCCGACATGACGTGTCGAAGCCATTGGTCTCAATAATTTCTCAAATTTGAACTGTTCCCCTTCATCTCTTCCATGCTATCATGCTCTCTGTTCACATCTTCGAAACTATTTCTGTTCAAATTAGTGACGAATTTATGGTGATCAATATTGAGTTCTTGAATGTAGTAGTTACTTCGAATTATATTTCTCTTCCTTCTCCAACAAAATTGTAAGTTTGAGTTACTTTTTGATATTAGGTTATAAAGGTGTGGTTTTGTTAAGGTGTAAATGTTGTTTGATTATGAGAGAGAGGGACGGAGCCAAAAATTTGGTTTAGTGGAGACATAATATATATGTTTATCTCAAGAATATAATGTACTTTTAAAATCCTTAGTTTTAGTATTTAACTCATACCTTCACTTCCTTTAAATGAATAATGGAGATTGATTCTGTTTTTTATGGTTAAGATTTTTTTCTATATTATTTTTTGTAGATAAGTTTATATAAACTTTTACTGACTATGATAAGTTTCTTATATCTTCTTAAATGGGACATTTAATTACAAAACATTAAAATCACAACTAAACATGATTGTAATAGAAAATTAGGTTACAATCATCGAATAAGCGAAGAACAATTAGGCTATGATCAAAGAAAAAGTCAAATCACAAAATAATCAAAGAACAAATGAGTCAACCAAAAAATGAGGTCACCATACAAAGCCAAGTCACAATCATGTAATAATCGAACAACCATTAGAAGAAAAATTGATTAACTTAATGAAAATCAAAGTCAAAATCAACCAAAAAAATCAAATACAACTTACCTATAATAAAAATAAATAACGAATTGATTTATCTTCTTAGAAATATATTTTCCAACAGAATCGTTCTTTTAGGTTTTTCTAAACGAGCTTCTTTATGAGATTTAGTTCTTTTTCTTTCATCAGCCTTATGTTCATTCTTTGAATAAGATCCCCGGTCTACACTCTTTATTACCATCATTAGGTGGGTTTATAAGGATTTAGAGTTGAATAGAAGCTTGAATTATAAAATAATTTATGAAATCATGAATTAAGGAAATTAGATTCAGAACTTCCATCGTCGATGAAGGCTTCGAATCTTTACTCTCTCTTAGCAAACACGATAGATTCACTTGTACTAGAGTATCGAGTTTATCTCTCAAGGTATATGGTACAAAAAGAAGAAGAAAATTTAAAAAATTTGAACAATAAGTAATGCTTAATTAGTAATTATTTAATAATTTAAGTAATATAAGTTATATAACCTGATTTTTTAAATAATAAATTTAAACCTGATTATTGAAATATAAGGTTAAAAATTAGGGATATGTGTAATTTTCAAAACTTAAAACTCTGATTTTTTAGATGATAAGCTTAGAAAAAATATTTGTAAAGCCCAATTAAAACCAGGCCTATCAAAGATGACCCATGTCTGTTTAGCAAGGGGAAGAGGTTTTCTATCTCGGTATTACACTAAAAATTGGGAATATATTCATCATCCCCGGCACAAATTTATCTGACGTTGCAGTGATTTATTCTCAACTTCTTCATCACCAAACTTGGAAGGTAGTATCGGATTGTATTAGCGTTAAAATGGCCTTTTTATGTTGAAATCGACTCGATTTGTTTGTTGTGAATGATTTAATTTGAACTCAACTCCTTATAATTTATTTTATTTTTCCAGAATTGTTGTTTCTTGATGGTAATCTTTCTCTAGCAACAGCGATTTTTTCAAGAATATTTCTCTTGAGTTTTTGATGCGGTTGTTTCTGGTTTTCCATTGGTGAAATACTCAAATAAGGGAATCCTGAATAATGAACCTCCGCTATTTTGTTTCTTCATGGCATTGATCGTGTTAGTATATTTTCATCTGCGCATTGTGAATGTATGAAGTTACATATGATAGGTTTTCAATCATTCCAATATTAAGAAAAAGAGGTAAAGCTTAAAATTATTTAGAGTAGTAGAGATTTATGTAATTGAACCAATTTTGGGAAGTCAATTTATTTTCATTATTTTTAGTAAATTGTGAATAAAAATAACACTCATATCTAGTATGTTATGCTGTAATTTCATCTATTAAATGAATTATACTAACAATTAGACATATAATAAAATAAAACTACTTCTTCATCTGCTGTTGACATTCCCAGTCCCCTTTTAAATAAATTCATAGAGAGAAGGCCCAATTTTCTTCTTTAATGAACATGTGGTTCACACTTTTGCCAGTGATTAGTAATCAGTGTTCCACTACAGCTCTTCTTTCATAGCTATCCATGCCAATCGGGCGGCTCACTGGTTGGGAATCATTGAATTAGATTTTTCTTTTCTGCCTAGTTCATGAGTGCTGATCCTAAGGCAGCAGATTTTACTGGCCTCTTCCTTACAACTCACAATCACTACTACATTGTCTTGTTGATTCAATACTCAATTATATTATTCAACTGATTAACTGATTGTTCCTTTCTTTCAAGCTCCGTTGACCAGCTATTTCTTAAAATTCCTGATAAGCCAAACTAATATACATAACACATGGGGAGAAAGAAGGCAAATAATGAAGGGCTTAATGCAGCATCTGGATCACAACCACAAATTTCCATGACGATGAGGGAAGAGTCAAATGGGAAGAAACAGGGCAATGTGAATGCGCAAACCATGTTGAAACTTGATTACATGAAGGACATTGCTATATGGGCAAGTGTAGAAGCCAAGATTCCTCCGCTTGGTGCTTTGTATGGCCGGCAGTTGGCTGCCTCCTATGAAGCATTGGGCATTCCACCCGACCCTTCTCTTTTCTTTTGCGAAAGGTTTGTTCATAGTTACTCAGTTTCATGTTTAGCTCAAAACTTATTATTATGTCCCATGTACTTTTATATATACAGTCTGCTTATGTTATTTAACCTATTTCATAAGCTTTTGCTAGGCATGATAATCTGTTTTTCATTTTCTTACATGTTTAGTGGCTGTACAATCTAATGGCTCCTAACTGTTATGGTCTGCTTATATTATTTAACCTATTTAATATGCTTTACATTGAAATTTTCTCGAATATTTTGTTCTATTATATATTTTTGGTTATTCTTTTGGTTATAAATTGAAACAAATTTAGAACTTACGACAATTTGGTCATGGGAAATAATTGTTGTCATGATACCGGGATCCGCATATGTTTGGTAAAGAAAACAATCTTCTCCTTTGAAAACAATCAAAAATGGAAAGTGTTCAATTGGAACAGTGAGAACTTTGTAATTTTGTAATCATAGCTCTGGCTTTAGACAAACGAGCCAATGAATATCTCTTCTGATGATTTATAATATTTATTGACATCTGTATCTTCTGGCAATTTATATTATATGTAGTTGGTGCATGATGGCTTAGCATCTAGTTTTCAAATTTCTTCTGATTTCTTTCACATCTTGAGATAATGCAAACAAGATTTACTTGGCTATCTTGTTTTTTGAAAACTACAGATAAAGGGAAATGTAGGAAACCAATCTAAGAATCATTGGTTGAACAATTTACAGACCCTTTACCAGAGATCTGCTTGATTTTCATGCTCTTCTGAAATGGACATGTCTAGATAGAGATATTGGAAAAATAGGCGTTGTAATATGCAAGAAAAGTATCCAAAGTAAGTGCCATAGAACGTGAAACATGATTGATTGCAATATGGACACAAGCCACACGATTTCTTTGATTCTTCTCTTACATCTTGTTTCTCCTGGGAGTGTTGATTATTTTTGCTAATGGCAAGTGTCATGAAGACATTTGTGAAATGTACAATCATTTTAATCTGTTTATATGTATTCGCTACAAGTTTGTCAAACGATTTAAAGACAGTTTGTTAAACACTTTATTCTCTGGCTCTGATGATGCTTTTACTCTATAACAGATGTGAATCTATCCTTGAACCTGGTCAGAATTGTACAGTTCGGATTGAGAAGAACAAGGCAAAGACAAGACGTAGACGCAATAAAATGAAGATTTCCACACAGAATAATGTGGTTTACACATGCCATTTCTGTTCTCACCGAAATATTGTGAGAGGAACTCCGAAAGGCTATACGAAAAAGATTTGCCCGCCAAAAGCTAAACGATCTTCAGACTCCGATCCTGCTAAATTTGAAGTAGCATCTACCAATATTGAGGCTAATGAGGTGGAGAATACAGTTGGTTTACCTGTAGCCGCAGCTGTAGAGGGACCTAGCACAATAACTGAAGTAGCATCTACCAATATCGAGGCTAACGAGGTGAAGAACGTGGTCGGTTTGCCTATAGCAACAGCTGTGGAGGGTCCTAGTACAACTAGCCCGGGAACTCCGTTGCCAAGACTGGGTGTTTCATTATTGGAATCAATGAGGAGGAAAAGAAGTAGGTCAAGCATCAAGAAAGTATCTCAAACTGAAAATAGTCCCGCTGATGCTAATACTGAAAACAGTGTCAGTGCTTCGAAGAAGAGGAAGAGAAAATCTTGGACAAGTCTGAAAGACATTGTAGAGAGTAGCAAGAACGATGCTTACCAGAAGCTGACCAACTTAACAATTCCATTTTAATTAATTCCAATGGTTTGAACGTGCTCAACAATTCTATTTTTAATTTTAACTATAATGATGCCAATGCGGTTTGAATGCGTAGACTTCCTGATTTTGCATGCTTGAATAGCCAAAATACTATATTTTGCACCTTTCTTCTAATGCCATCCAATTTCTTACTGAATGTTGATGTAGATGGAATTTTTCAATTTAGTATAATTTTATTCACATTCAATCAAGCTTCCATACAAATCTTGTACTCCAATTTCCCATATCTTTTATATAAATTTATATTTCAGGTGTCTATGTTTCAAGTTACACAATAATTATTTTTCTCCATTAATAAATTATATAACTCAATGATTATCTCCCTAATGATAGTATGAGCCAGACCTAAGAATAAGGTCGTGCCTACCTTGCTTTTCCTCTAATTGCACCATTGGAAGGATCTGATCTCACTCCATTGAACATCAGTTTTTAATGTGATGAAGATCAAATAAATGTTAGGAATTCTTCTTATATATATTGTATTAGCAAGTACCATTAATAGCTAAAGCCAAGAAAAACCAATAAATCTATGCACCTTGATTCATTCTCTTTAATAATTGGGACGTGCACTCTTATCTATTGGCCTTAAATTCTCAATATTTAAGACCACAATGTGGTGTATGGTTGGTGCTCTGCCTTTTTAAACAGTTTACGTGTATTGAAGGTGTCTAATACCAGCGTCCTAATCACTATTAAACACACACTAGCAAATTCATGTTTTTTTTCACTAGCAAATTCATGTAAAAGAAAGAGACTCCCCCATCCCCCATTTCACGGATCCCGATGTATTTCGCCTCAAGATCGCCCTCCTCTCATTCTGAGGTAGGCAAGCTCGAACAACAGGCACACATGCACGCTATGAGTAGGATGTTAGGGAGAATACTTATATGTGATCATATCATTAGTACACTCTTTGATAAAATAGGTTTCACGCCTAGTTGTTAGCGTGCTTGCCGTGCCGAATGGGGAGATAAGCATTTTCATTGCGTGATATTCTACCCCATTCGAATTCGCTTACGTCTTCGTAGCGAGAAGTGAGTTTTGCATCAATACGCATTCGTCTCATTGCAAGAATAACAACAGCATCATCTCCACATGGACAGACATTCACAAACCCTCAGTAACTTGTACTTACCGCCTCCAACACCAATCTTCACCCTCTGCCCCTCTGAGCATTAGTTCTTCGAATGGACAACCTTCAAATTGCAGCGCTTCAACGCATGTCGAATAAAATACACAATCTTCATCATTGTGCTCTACAATGTGCGCTCCTCAAAACTCCTTGAAAGGCACATATCCAATTGCGCAATGTTGCCCTTTTCATCCGTCTTCCCCACAGCTTCCTTCATCGTGTTCCGCCAGCTTGCCGACACGATCTGTAGCCCAAAATCTTTTCTCTGCAAGAATACACGATATTGTCCTATAACAACATTGAATGCTCGAGCGGTCATGCTCTGATATCAACTTTCACGGACCGCAGATTTGGCTCCCGAGGTNAGTAGATTGTTAGTGAGATTACATGCATTTGATCATATCATTAGTGCACTCATTGGTAAAATAGGTCTCACGCCTAGTTTTTAGCCTGCGAGCCGTGCCGAATGGGGAGATAAGTATTCTCACTACGTGACATCCAAGCATGCACGCCTCTTTGTTTGCAACTTTACTTTTTGTGGCTGGTCCTTATTGATACTTTTTCTGTTTTATTTGTCCCATTTTAATGGTTTTCTGGATTCTGTGATAAGGGAAAATTTTTGAGTATTTGTTTTGAAGCAATGTACTACTGTTCTTCAATTGTGTGCTTTTGTATTTTCCTTTTCTAGAATGTTATTTGAATGCGATTTGGGTTCACATAAGCCTTTGAGCTCAAGAGATTGGAGAAAATGATTGCTTTTGCTTAGAGTTTGTTGGGGTTTTCTTCGGCTTCGCTTCTCCAAGACTTAAAAGTGGTGTATGCCCATTTTCCTTAGAAATTCTTTGCTTTTATGGGCTTGGAATGCAAGTATAATTAATAATAGTCTTCAATGATTTTAGGCATTTCATAGGATAATTAGATTGTTAAGTTTTTAAAATTTTTTTATTTCAAATGGTATTGAGATTTAAAATTATGAGTAGGATCCAGTCATTTGTTAGTGTCGTGGTATAAGATCTTTGAAATGCTATATCCAATTGTAGAAAAATTGGCTTTATGGCTTGAAGTCTTTTAAGCTGTCTATCTTGTTTTTCAATCTGAAAATATGGGTGTGCCTTTAATTCTGTAGTATTTCAGTTTTTTACTCAAGTAAATTACAACTGTTGTTTGAAATATCATTTATCATTGATCATGAACTTCAATTCTGTATCTTGAAATGTACAGTTGAATGGTTCTAAGTTTGAGTTTAATATAATGGCATGCATATTGGATACATTGCATATTTACGTGTTTAAGTATTGAGTCACAGTTAAAATTAGTTTCTTGACACTGTAGGTACGTAGAAGCCTACTTATGGGATTGGGAGGACAACATAAATTAGGGGTTATACTTAATAATTAAATTTTGAATCCCATGTGTGGTTCGGTTAGGTATTAATGAGTAATTTGCTTTTGGATTTAATATTTTTTCCATTTTTAGGCTGTAGATTTGTCAATGATGTTAGAGTAATTGGATATGGAGTTGGATTTCGACAAGTGCTGTGTTGCAGATGGAAGTCCTACAAGTGTTCTGCCTGCTTTCTCAGCATCCTACAGAAGTCGGAAATACAGAATCAAATGGGAAACCCAAAGGTGGAAATCATATTTTAAGCCTCGATGAAGACCTAATTGAGATCAACAGTGCATCGTGTAGAGAAATTATGTCTACTCTAGCCAGTAGGGAATCACTTCATCAAAATTCAAAAGAAGTGAAGTTGTTGAGGAAAACTAATGCTGCTGAGGAATGAAAAAAATCGACTTCTCACAAGGTAACGCCACGAATTCTCATTGAGAATTATTGATTCATTGTATAGTTCAGATGAAGATAGCTCATTAGTGGAACCAATTAGGTCATCAGTAATGTCTCTAAATTCAAAACAAAGCACATCAGCTTGGGAATTCTTACAGCATTCTTCCCATCTTTCTGGAAGAAACGTCCCCCCAAATGTTTCTTCTACAGACTTAGGCAACTGAGAAAACCAATTAGCAGATAATGTAGATATTCAACAAGGTCAAGATCCTAAGATCATGTCTGAACATGTAGGTGGTTGTAAAAATGAGAGGAACAGCCCACAAAATACAATTTTAGCTCCCAGATTACTCAGATCATTTTCGGCAAGATTCACTTCATCCCATTTTCCTGCTCCATTGGGAAGTGATAGTTCGGGAGCCAACAGTACCAAGGGCGATTAGTCCTG
This sequence comes from Fraxinus quadrangulata, assembly GCA_903798255.1. Classification (NCBI taxonomy): domain Eukaryota; kingdom Viridiplantae; phylum Streptophyta; class Magnoliopsida; order Lamiales; family Oleaceae; genus Fraxinus; species Fraxinus quadrangulata. The sequence continues at coordinate 48,291 of CAIGRB010026500.1, forward strand.
TCAGAAACATTTTTCATTCATCTAAATCCAAGTCTCGGAGAAGTCCATTGAGTTCCAGTAAACCAGACAATAAGTGAGCATGTTGGCCTCAAACATGACAAAAAAAATTCACAAATAGGTTGCACAACTTCTCAAGCAAGTTGCTTTCATCCAAAACACAATTCTCAATCTGAAAAGAAAGAGAGAGGCAATTCAATTTTGCAGTCTAATCCAGCACACCTACATGGCATTCTTAAGTTGGAGAATGAAGACGGAGGGCCTCTTTTTGAGTTTTCTGTAAAGTGTCCAGAAGATGTTTACATCGCGAAGACACAGAAAGAGAAAATTCTTTAACTTTGGTCTACACATTTCATTTACTTGACCATAGCATCAAGAGCAATGCTAGTGGATTGGGATCAAAAGATTCTGGTAGAGAATCTTCTAAGAGAGGGCAGATGCAAGTTTCCTGTTATTTACAAACATAATTAAAAGGTGCTGGAGCTTTAGAGAACTCTATGGTGACAGAGTTTGTGTTATATGACATTGCCCATCTAAGAAAAAACACTTCACTCCAGATGTTTCTAGCTCTTCCCCTGATGCTGTTAAAACACTGTTCAATTCTGTTGAAATTTTGTCCTTGAGTAATCAGTCCCATGAAAGTAGTCATTTTGATTCCTCGAATAATCCTCTGGTAGCAGCAGAACTGCATCTGGAGCTTGAAATTGCGGCTATTATTATGAAGTCCTGGTCAAGAAGAGAGAATGCCTGAAATTTAAGGGCCATGATAGAGCTGATGATGAGCCACTTCAGAGTAGAAAGTCTGTAATATCTGACTGTGCGAGACCTGGAAAGATTCATGTAGTGATTCCATCCGGAAGCCACAGTTTACACAGTACCGAAAGTTGCAGCCCTTCACCATTACTAGACCAATGGAGCAGAGGTGGAGGATCCGACTGTGGTGGCTAGGACATGGCATGCCCTCTCAATATACTTGGCAATGGAAACATTCAGATTACTGGAGACCGTATCCTCATAAACAGGCAACATCCATTGGAACTCTTTGTTCAGGTAATATCTCCATCTGGTGTGGGAAATTATTTTTGATTCCAAGCAAGACAGGTTAATCGGTGACTGTGGTTCATTGTGCTTGCACTCCGTAGATTATAGCTTGTTCGGTTTTGACTAGGAGTAATTGTATGTCTTATTTGTCCCAAATATTGTTCAATATTATCAATCATAATGAAACTATCTGTATGCAGGGAAAAATGATAATGTACCAGCCTCGACAATAAGAGTAATTGCTGATGGACAATATGCAGTTGATTTCCATGCACAGTTATCCTCATTGCAAGCATTCTCCGTTGGTGTTGCGATTTTGCATACTGCAGAAGCCTCTATTGTTGTTGGGCAGGAACCTGACGAACAAATGTTGCAATGTGATTCGCTTAGTGTATTTTCTGAGGAAGAAGCAAAGAATTTGTTTGATTCAGGAACAGAGAAGTCGAAATCTAAATTTAACAAGATGGAAAAAGTGTTGCCATCTTTAGTACTCAATCCGCACTTCTCTCCAATAGCTCGAGTATAGGCTTTTTTAATCACCCGAACATCACAGAGTTCAATCTGAATCATGAAAGAGGACACCCCGAAATCCTTATAAGGCATTTCTAACATGGAAGTTTCTCCAAACATGAGTTGAAATAATTTATGGCTTAAAATCTTTTGCTGAGAGTTTCGGGTTTCATGTATAAAAAAATGCTATGATAGTTTGGCTTTAACGTTATTCTGCCATGTACCTGGTCTCTACAAAACATTTCTTGTATCTTTATTTTTTTATAGGTGTTGACCTCACTTTTTGTAGGGATGACGTAACCAACAAATCCAATCTCCTCTAGCGTCCCGTAAGCCTTGGTCTTGCACATTTGGACAAACCGTTAGAGCGTACAGCCAAACTCCAATGGTGAGGGAGGCGGCCGCAGGCACTCCAACGATTAAGTCAATCTGAGTGAAATGTAGAATTGGGTGTGGGAACGATTAAAACGCATTCCATTATAAGTGAAAGGGGTTCGGAACCGAGGACAATATAGAAAAAAAATAAGGGAGAGCAAAGTTGTATGAGAATTTAACTTTGCGTTACTTTCAAATGGAACTAACTATTAACTTTTATAATAGAAGATGACAGACGTGAAAAGTTGGATGAAGATGCACGTGGCTTCATCCTTGCTGCTGGATTCTCTTGTCATGAGTGTCAATCAAACATTCATAAACCATACTGCATTAAGTGTTGTGACGATTGTACAACCTTAAGCCTGCCATGTAAGATTAGGCTTCGACTTGTTGGTCAAGTGGACCAGCATTTTTAGTGTGCTGTTACATCACCCCACTTGTTACAGGATCTTGTATAAAGATCTCATTTGAGATGCCTCTATCAGTTTGCTTTGGCAACTGAGGCTTGGCTGTAGCCAGTGGGTTCTGCCCAACCATATCGGTTCAGCTCTTATGGGTTTGGCCAAAATTGCCGTGTCATTAGGATGACATGGAGTGTGGGCCTGTATTCTTTTGCCACATGTTCACCACGTGCCCTTGACGGAGCCTCGCTAGACGAGGTGTAATAATAGTTTCCAAAGTCCATTTATGAATATTTATATAATGTGTTGACTTTAAAGTCGAAGCACTATAGTGCTTCGCCTCGCTCACGCTGATTAATAATGATAATTTGTAAAGTTGCACATGTTATATCCTTAAGACGACGTATGATCTCTGGCATGTCTAAGGCGCCTTACTGGACGAGGCATGACAATAATCCCCCAAGTCTATGTATGAATATTTATATAATGAGTGTTTTAAAAAAGAATAAGAAAATATCAGGTCACAGGTAAATCATACACCTATACCTTAGGCGAGGCCCTACCGTTGAGAGGGCGAGCCGTTAAAAATTGTTGAAGAGTAATAGAAGATTTTGCACATTGCATTAACATAACCCTCTGTATGCTCTCTTTTGCATTATTTCTAGTAGTGCTTCATAATAATGTTTGAAGAGGAAGGCCAAAATAAATGAAAAAAAAAATGTATGACTTTTGCGCTTCGTAAGAATGTTCGCAGGAGAAGGCCAAAATGAATAAAAAAAAATAGATGCAAAAATTTTGCCGCGGTGATCAAACCCTAGTCATCCGTGTGACAGACAGGAATACTCACCTACAAAGGCTGCGTTGACTCTAATGAGGATTTAATAATAAATGTTTATATCAGAAATTTCAAAGCAAATACTGAAGAATTGAATGCGTCAAAAGATTTGTGGAGATATTTGTTATCCTGGACAAAATTAAATAATAATGAAATTATTTTATTTTTTCGTAAAACGGTTCGATATGACATAATTCTCTTTACCCATGCAAGACGTCTGGTGTTTTATTTGAGGTTTGAAAAAAGTTAAGAATTAAAAAAATTAATTAGTCGTGCCAAAGTTCAACCAAAATCCATGGCTTCTAGATTGGCCGTAATTCACAAAGTAGAATTTATACGGTCTTAGTTCCTAGTTGCCTTGAAACTGACTTGGGAAAATAATAATATAAAAGAAAATCATTCAAAAATCATTCATTTACCGTATAGAAAAAATCACCCCACTGTTTTAGAGCTCATTTCAATACATTCATTATTGCGCACTAATGTTACAACAAAAATTTCTCCGCATTTTCAAGCCACCAAGAAGCCTAGTTAGGGGTCAGCAGTTCTGCTACTTTAGCATCTACCTTTTCCTGTACTGTACTGGAAAAATTTGAAAAGGACAAACTAAAATCTTATCTATTGACTGTCTGAATCATTCTGTATCACATACCAAACATGACCTTAGGAGAATGCTCGACTGGGAGGTTGTAAGTGTGAGCCAAGAAGATGCCGCAAGGCTTCTGCTTTCTACGTTCTTTCAGTGCAAATCATGCCATAACTGAGACAGGTGAATCCAATGCTATTGAATCGTCTTCAGCGCTTTGTTCGTGCTGGATTAGTAGAGGACTCAGTTGGGGAACCTCCAAAGAAAATAACCTCTTGAAAGATTCATATGATGCAAAGAAGAGTGCTCCTGGAGTCATATACATTGCCAACCTTGGAGTCAAACCCCTGATAGTAAAATTAAGATTCATAAAGTGTAAAATCAGAGATATCGAGAGCTTTCTAAATCTTTAGCGAATAAAAGCACCTCATCATCCAAAGCCACAGAAATTACCCAGGAGAAAAACCAAAATATAACCAAGCCTTGTTTTCAACCAACACCAGGTCGGCCATATGAATTCTTTTTATGTTCTATTCATTGCTAGATCCATTGAAAGATATAAAGCCATCTACATTTTTAGCAAGTACAATAGGCCATCTCAAACTTGATGCGTGAAACCAAATCTCCCTCTGTTTAAGCCACGTTTTCTAGCTTAGGAAGATATAAATACCGATCAGTGAAGGGACTCAATACTTATCGGTGGTGATTGGATGGACCCATGGCTAGAGTATTAATCAGCAATAGAATATGATGTAGATGACTTCAGACAATGGACAAATCAACCAACTTCACAAGATTTGAGTTTGAACAAACTTGTAAATTACAGTATTACAATATGCTAAAAGTCTTTCTTGCTATCAATTTAAGAAAAATATAGAAATAAATTGCTTCCAGTGGATTTGAACCTATCTCAAAGGTTGCAAGCTCATCGAATTGGCTTGGAAACCTCAGTTGATACCGTCAATGATAGATTCATTGGTCGAGCTCTTTCTTATGGGGCTATATTTTTCAATAGAGATTACTTATCTATCAACTTTGCCTCTAGAACCCCAAGAAAAAACAAATTATGCCTAAATGTAAACTTGCGAAGCATGCCAGCTTTTGAAATTTCTTTTGTAAGCATTTTTTGCGCTTAATTAAGCTTTATTTGAAATACAACATTATAGATTGGCAATAATGCAGTTTGATCCCTTTGGGTCCTGTTAATAAGACTACATAGACATGCTTTTCTTTTAAATAATGCTCAACACATTTCCATTAATAGGAGCAGCCTAGGCTAGTAAAGTAAAGGCTTTCTGATGCATCGAAGAAATCCTATGTTAAAAAGCTATGTCCATTTTTTCCATGTTTTTTATCTCTCGCCTTTCTTTTTGAGTTTTACAAAATGATGGCAACCATAACATACTGGGTTGAATGTCTACATGAAGAAAAATGGTACATGTTCAGTTTTTATCTTCTGAAAAAGGTTCAATCTGTGTATTTCACAGGAAAATTGAAACTAACGGAAGACAAAAGGACCAATACTCTACAGTCCGTTACTCAGCACCAGTCATCGTCAGAAGTAGAGGCTCGAAACAGGTACCGAGAACTGAACATTCTTCTATTTTCAACTGAACATCAGGGTCTTAAGAGTTATACCAGCAGTTCCGGTAGTGTGAACCAACTTGCATCTGCTGCTTTATTCGCTCGCTTGGAGTGAAAATGAACGATGTAGCAATACTTGCACAACCCCCAGCCACGCAGTGGGCCAAAAACTGATATTCCTGCGAAAAGAAATATGCATGTTAATAACATAGGTATATTGCAATAACTCGTGGTAAGTCAATAACAATTTACATTTCCAATGCTGCTTTCATTTAACTTTCTTTCTTCCATTGCGAAGAATGAATTTTTCACCTTGGGGAAAAAGGGAACCAAATTACTTTTCACTGATTCATATGTGAAAGTGTAGACAGCAGAAATTGGGGCTGAAGAAGCGATATTACTGGAAATTCCACGATAAAGTCCCATTACAGCCGTTAATGAACTTCAAATTAGTCATTTACTTTGAATTGCTGGAAAAGAAATATCATTCTGTTAGTTTTGAATTGGAGAGAAAATATTGAATTCCAAAAAGTGACCAGCATCCTTGCAAAAAGATGCACATCTTTCTGAAATAATTAAACACACAGGTGCAAATCCAAATTTTTTGTATTGTGGGGTCAAAAAATTCCAATTTTTTTAAAAAAATAATATAAAATTAATGAAAATAAGTCAATACACTACTATAATTATAGCCTATACATTTTCATACTTTGCGAGAAGTCAAAGATAGAAGCAAAGGTTTTGCGAGAAACTGGATTTGAAATCTTTAACCTAATCATCCAATTTTTAACACATTGTCAGCCAAAAATCAAACTCAATTATGTCTAAAAGGTCAAATTTCGTTAAATTTCAAAATTGCTCAAATCTTGAACTTCAAAAAACCTCCATCTAAAATACTAATTTTAACGACATCCTCATCTTCCCAATCACAATCAACCATCACAATCATGCAAAATCAAATATATATTACAGAAAAAAGAAAATAACCTACTTATTAATTTTAATCAAATATCATATACGACGAATAAAATCGAAGACCTCCAAAGACCGCAAGGATCCAACACGTAAACTGTGATCTTAGACTTGAAAACTTTATCGTTACTCGCGCTTTTTACTTCTCCAAAATGCCCAAAAAGGATATAGAAATTGTAAAATTCTTCTATGTTTGAAACACCTCTCTCTATTTCTTCACCACTAAATTTATATTTGAAAATTTTATAAAGCCAAAGCTCAATAATTCATTTCATTAACAAACGGATAATCAGATAAATTAACAAAATGAATACTCAGCGTAAGCAATAAACTTATACTTGAAAAATAACAAATACTGAATATTTGAAAAAAAAATAAAAAAAAATTGTGGGGTCACTTGACCCCATTAATGGCTAAAGGTGTGGAATTGGCATAAGGGTACGTGAATAATAGTAATGAATAATAAAAAAGTTTTTATAATAATCCGTGGGGTGGATTTGAATAATGTGCCTCCTAACCTGGACGTAAAGTGGAGAAAATTCAATCCAATATAAAAGTATCAATAATACAAGATAGGTGCTCCCTTGTTGCTTCCTCGATTGGAACACTAATTTAACTTAAACAAATAATGAGATCAAATGAAAACGATTATCATTAAATATTTGTAAATACACTCATTACATTCGACGGGTCAAAATATTTTAACATAAGTTGACATGATACGAACTGTCTAGAGATTCGTCCATTTTTTACAAATAGATTAGTTCAGACTAAATTATAGGGACTCTTTATTTGCGTGAACCGACCAATAAAAGTAAAGTATGTAGCTCGACATTGCACATTGGATACTTCTACTTACACACGATAAATCTAGATGTTAAAATTTTTTATGATTCGAATTCAGCGAGTAAACAAGTTACATGAGCTTTGTCGAAGAAAAGAAAGAAAGAACAATGCAAATTAAGAACTTAATTATTGCAAAAGAGATAGTGATTAAGACAACATTTATCTTGCAGAGTTTGGTACTAGGTCTGCATTACGAACAAAGAGATGGTGTTCTTAGCAAGCTCGAACAATAATTGATAAATGACATTTCACATAATTCATTACCTCAACTTGTGTTTATTGATGAGTTTCATATTGCATTAATTCTTTATAGTATTACACATCACGAGTAGTCACAGTCTTAAAATCGGGAGAACATGTCCATCTAATCAGAAAACTGGATATTAGTCTAGACTGATAGTATATTTGTACCAATTGACAATTGAACTACTAGTGACCCGCTCAATCCAACTAGGTCTGAGAAAAAAAAAAATAGTGGATTGATTAGACTAAACACGTCGAATATTTGATATTAATAAATCATGAATAAGACAAGCAATTCACGATAGATTGGTAAGTTGACCTAATCAGTGGTGGAGTCAACACTCGACAAAGGGGCGCCGCCACGAGTGCTGGCTTCGTCGGAATATATAGTCGGCACATTGCCACGAACAAAGCTTGAAACTTGAAGGTTGAAACGCATGTGCAGTCGGTTGGAAAGAATTGGAGTGATTCGGAAGATGAACAAAAGTGATTTGGGTCATTTTTTTAAGTTGTGGTCCTTTTTCGTTAAGACCTCTTGTTTAAAAAAAGTGGAAATTACACAATACCAAAATTTTCAACTTCCAATTTCAAAATT
>CAIGRB010026506.1:0-11050 GCA_903798255.1 Fraxinus quadrangulata
AATCAACTTCTTCTTATGTGTTTATTTTGTCTAACTCTTGTGTTAGTTGGAAATCTAAGTTACAACACATAGTTGCACTATGCACTGCAGAATCTGAATACATCGCTACTACTGAAACTATTAAAGAAGCTTTATGGCTTAGAGGCCTTCTACATAAACTTTGTGTTTTAAATGATCATGTGGTAGTATATTTTGATAGTCAGTCCTCTATACACTTATGCAAGAATCCTGTTTTCACGACCGCACCAAACACATTGACGTTAGATTACATTTCATTAGAGATATTGTGTCACAATAAGTTCTAAGACTTGAGAAAATACACACACAATATATCCCTCAGACATGGGCACTAAGGGCTACCGTTGGTGAAGTTTAAAAGCTGCAAAGACCTTCTAAACATTGGTGGAGGTAAATAATTTTTAATTTTATTGGTTCTCTCTTTCTGGATTATTATTAAAGCATAATAATTTTCTTTGCAGGTCCTTTGACATCAAGGTGGAGGTTTGTTAGGCAAATTATTGTCAAACGACCTCCCTGACGATGATGTAAGTATTGTTTATTCAGTCGACATTGAACAAATGACTAAATGTATATCAACATCACAATTGTCTAAATCTATCATATAGCTTACTTGAGCCATTTGAAGCAGTCTAATTAAATTAGTGCTTCTCATGGCCTAACCCAAAACTTAGACGACTTTTATCTGGTTGACAACCCACTTATTCCTTTTGGGCCTTACTATTCCCTAACCTAAAAGTCCATCCCCAATCTCTTTATATTGCTTACCCCGTTACTGTTGCAAATAGTGTGATACTTGGGCAGCCGGTTCTTTTAGAGAAAAGAGGATTATTGGCTTTGTGATTTCATCCTTGGCTTTATGCCGTCACTGCTCTGTTTTTCTCCCTTTCTCTTAGCCTTAGTGGCTAATCTTTTAGGTCCCAATAATATTCACATTCAGCCCTTTGTGGATAGCCATTGAGTAACCGAATTTGGGAAGGTTTTAGTTGTGATTTGGGTAATCAATTGTGGTGATTGATTCAACATATTGAGCCCGGATTCTTGGTGATTTGGAGTACCTTAATCAACAAGCTAATCGATTTGGGTTAGTTCCATTAGGAATGGACCACAGAAATTCGAAATCAAACTGATTTATCCAAGTTTCATTGTTGGTTCTTTTGATTTCAGTTATTGATTTTAGCTTCGCTCAAATCAATTAACAATCAAAAAGTTAAACTGGCGAGATATTTTTTTGCAAGTCTAGTGATCTATGCAACATTGGAGTACACTATATTAAATTGATGAAAATAAAGAAAATACAAATTTTAACCAATTAACAAAAATGGTCCAAGTACTACATAGACTGGTGCTTAGTATCACTAGTGGTAGATAACATTATTTATCTCAATATGGATCAAATACGGACCAGAAAATGAATATATCCCCGAGCTTGGTCACATTGTCATTTGTGTTATTTGCCTTTGTTCGTGTTTTCTAAAAAATCACTAATATATATATATTTTTCTATTTATTCAAAGTTAAACATTAATTTGAACCATACATTCATAATTACAATTCATATGTTATTGTTGTGTTAATTATACTCAAAATCTCGGATACCAATTGTTGAAAATTCAAGGATCACGTATTGTTTGATATCACTTGATATGAAACAAACCACCAAATTGACATGTTAAAGTTAAATGGCAAAATATGAAATATAAGATTACAAGCAAAAGAATAAAAGAAGACAAGAAAATATGACAAAAAAATTATGAAATTTTATTGCATCACAAATAATGAGGATGGAAGAATTTAAACAATGATCCTAAAAACTAGTAATCACTTTTCTCACTTGATAAATTATAGAGAAGAGCCAAGTATATATGTGCAACTATGTAGGGCGACGTCCAAACTCTAATAAATAAGTTGTAGTAGAAGTAGAATACTAAAAAGTGAGAAAATGGCATGGGCTGGATAACCCTGTTGCTTGAGCGAGAAGCTAGCGACAGGTTAGCAACCAAGTCTCGGGAGAATACATGCAGGTGTTGCTCGAATACCCAGCTAGCGAAAATGCGATGACTTTTCTTTTCGATCCATAATTTCAACATCTTCAAGTCCAATACAAATTCCAACTCCCAATAGGGCTTCCAAATAGAATTTTAACTTGAATAAAACTCCAATAAAATTTCAAACTGAATTTTTCTTGACGTGCACTTCAATTATAATTTTTCAATTATTTCAACAAGAAATTCGGGTCACACCCAAATTCTAACAGTTATCAATACATTTCGAGGGACTTCATATTATTTTATCTAAAAAGTTACTAATAATTTTACACTAAAAGAGAATTGGGACACACACACACACACACACACACACACACGAAAGAGTGCAACTTTGATGTACTCACAAAATAAAATAAAATAAAAAATCCATATGATGGAAACTTGAGAGTTTCATTTGCTTAAAGAAGTTACAAATCTACAATCACACAGTTACGTACATGGCATCGATCCCCCAGCTAGCGTTACACAATTCTCTTTTAGATTTCTAGTCGATGCCTGTTTATTCACTTATTCAACAAGTACATAGGACTTATTATGTCGCCAAATACATTAATAAGCTTATTCCGAAATAGTGAAGTTCTTCAATTTCCCATATTAAATTGTCTCAAACCCTGAAAATCGCAATGAAAAGAAGAAATTAAATGTCAATGTTACTAGCAAGGAAGAATTGATCAATAAATTAAATAAAATTAGCATGCACGTTCGCCTACTGAGTATAGTCGATCAAGATTCTTCCTGCATCAGGATTAGCAATGGTGGAAAAGACTTCTTGAGAGAGATCAAGCTGATTATTTCCACATCCTGGGCAAAGATCTACAATTGTTACAGTTACTTCCCTCCCTGTGCAGGGATGTGGTATGCTGTTGGTGCCTCCAGTGCACTTAACCCTGTATCTTCTTCCACAAGCTGCTTTATTATTGTACAATGAAGGGTTGGCTGCTGCTATCGCGGTGCCTTTTTCATTGGAGCCATAGCATGCCGATGCTGCATATAGTTATATTAATTAACTAATTTATCTGAATTTAATCTCTAATTGAACATATGATAATATTATATAATTAAGTTTATGTCTCTATTTGTAATTGACTATTTGTTAGACAAAATTAAAATAATGGAGTTGTAATTGAAGTAAAAATAGTTAATGGTTGATAGCATAGTCCTTGGAGGAGTTAAAGATGTTCAAGAACATCACATATGATCAAATAAATGCAATTAAAAGTCAAATGAATGTCAGTGTTGCACAAGTTCCGTTCCAAATTCTCAGTCACAATTGCATCTCATTTGAAACATGCTAATTCTAGAATAATTGTAGCCCTTTGAGTTAGTTTTTCAACGCACTTTGAATTATCTTAATAGGAAATTGGGAGAAAAAATTATGATAAATATACTGACCATTGTTCAGGACAGCTTGATGGCCGCACACTAATTGAACATTTGATAATAGCATATAATTAACATTTGCAAACAAAATACTCCCCTCTCATAAAGATATGTTTATTTCCATTTTCACTAAGTTTAAGAAAATTTAATTAATACAGTTAAAAAAAAAAATCTTATATTTTTTCTTAGTATACCCCTACATTAAATACTTGTTTAAATATGAGTATTTTGTATTTGTTGATAACAAGATACATTTAATAGAAGCATATTAGAAAACTAAAAAATTAACTATACTCTCAATCAGAAATGTTGCCTTCGTACAAGTAAAAAAGAAAAGCAAACTTATTTTCATGGGATGGAGTAAGTATCCAATTACTTACGAACATAAGGTGGAGTATAGAAAGTAGCAGTTCCCGATTCAGCAATTGCAATAGAGGTAAGGCATATCAACACGCCCACCATCAAAATAACTCGAATTTGGGAGCCCATTTCTCTATGGTTTTTTACCAGTGCTAAAAAAGAGTATATTTTTGTGGGTATTTTGAAATGCTCTTGCCCTTTTATAGAGGCCACATATTGAACAAGACGATTGTTTCATTGTCAAGCCATTAAACAAATCGTTTGATTAATTCTGCATTGTAATACCATCTAGTAAGCAGTACTAATTTCCATTTTGCTTCGTAAAAGAGACTATAGAATTGTTTAATTGGAAGTTTTCCATTTATTAAAGATTATTGAGCTCTGCGTAATCTAGAAATAAAAAATTAGGGTTTCAAGTGAGAAATTCTTGTGGACTAGAGTTAATTTAATTGAAAATCTAGGCATTCCACCATAAAATCCTTTTTTCTCTTTTGCAAGAGCTAAATTCTACAGAAAACGGTCTTCGCACTTTAATTTCTTGGTGTAGAAAATGACTTCCAGTAGGAAAATTTAGGAATAGTTGTTAATTAATTTTTTCTACGGAAAAAAATTACACTTTATCTCCAGAGTATGTGGCTTGCTGACTCATAACTTTTTAAATAATTTAAGTTTTTAAAGACCTCTATGCTAATAAGTTCGTGTTCCAACAAGACTTAACTTACAGCGGCTGCAGTGGCAAATGAACTGGATGAAGAAGAACTTGTGATGCTGCAGTAGTATTCTCATCACCAAATCTACTAGCATAAAATGGTACGTACTTTTTGTATGACGTGGTTCGATATAGTCTCACTTAGTCGTGAGGGGTTTTATTAGATCGAACTCTATCCGTGCTCACTCATCTATAGATTAACCCATCAACAGTAATTTGAGCTGTTGGCACATTTATAGTCCGGATCTTGATATGCTGATCATAGCTATGGATTTTTAAAATTTGGGGTACAATAATAAATTTATAAAATTTCCTTCAAAGTAGTGAGTTTGAAATTGACCATGAACCAAAGAGATACTAAATTTAACTTAATTAGAAGTATGAATATGAAGCGTAAATATTTTCTTAATTTTTTTACTTCGAACTCGAGTTTATTTTTATTTGACTTTTAACTGGAGGTAAGGACGAGCCCTCTTAACCTATATTATCTTTTATTTTCGTTATTAATTATAAATCATGCAACTTTAGTACTTTTTAAAAAAAAAAAAAAATAATAAACTTTTTTGGGTGATGTGTCATCCATGCTGCAAAACCTTCACAAATATAGAAAATTTGAATATGCATTGCACCATATGCCATTCCTTTCCGATCAAACTCGATACTTATTTCAGCTGTAACTTCTTAAAAGTCTGATATGAAGGCGCCAAACCAAGCTGAACAAAATATATTTGTCATGTTTTTCTAAGAATTGTAATTGGTGACTGGATATTTTTCGTCTCTTTCCTTATTCTTTGTCAATGATGTACAAAGTAATTTAATATAACACGTAGTTGTCTTGGATCTTATACAAATTTAACCATTGGATCGGATCGTCTACAATAGTTTTGGCTCCCTCCAAGTCAAATTAAAATATTTGATTTTTCTTGCTAAACAAATAGTAGAGCATTTCGTTAATAACTAGTTGGACGTAAATTTGAACCAGGTCCATGATTTTTTGTATCTTATATGGTAGTTATTTAGGAAAAATAAATAAATAAAACAAAAACTCATTCATTGTCTTCCCCAAATTTTGTTGTTTGTTGATTATTTATACTTTAAAAATGTCTATTTAAAATTTATTGTCACATCCCCCGTCTTCCTCTAATATTATATATTTTGTTTCATTTTTCTATCTGTAATGTACTATTTGTAGCTAGAACAAAATCTTCTAATCTTGCAATGAAATATAGGGTAATTATGTACATAGATTTAAGTAGTATGAGATTTTCTCGAACTCAATTTCTTTTTCAAAAAGCTGTTGAATGTGGGTTAAGAGAAAAGAGTAATATTATTTAACCATAATGGTGAGCTATGTGGCAATTGAGTTATGCTAATCATTTAGGTTACTTACCATCAACAATCTAGATGACAATGATATGACAACAATTAATTTGACATCTTAAATGTAGAGATATGGTCCCATTTAAAATGGCAAATCATTTATAGCAACTTAAAATGCTGCATAGATCGTCGATGATAAGTGACCATTTGATTTTCCGCAAGTGAATGAGATCGTAATCAAGTAATATAGTAGTGTGTAGATCTGTGTCGAATTCACGAGACCTACGTGTTTTATGGAGTTAACGTTAATAATATCCTTAATCGAATAGCAATAATAACTTGTAATAAATCTATGTCTAATTTATCAGTACTAGAAATCAAAGTAAAAGTTTATCAAATTTTTTTAGATGTATTGCTAAGATGTAGAATCCTTCTTGTTAATCCATTTTTGGCATAACAATTAAATGACTCATTGTTATAATGCGAGTTGGTCGATATTCCAAATTTATTTAAAAGCCTCTATCGATAGCAATTAAATCTAATCCTATATGTGATCTTTCTATATATCTATAAAAGATATTAACATAGAAGAAAGTATTAAACGAGTTAGAACATTTAAAAATCATGTGAAGCATAGATGTATATCCTTATTCTCTATTGAGCCTCACAATGTTTATTACTACGTACTAACCATTCTATTATCTCTCTCGATGACAATAAAATTAACAAACAATTCAACTAATTGCCAATGAATTGAAATGCATGCTAAACCATAATAAACATCCAAACATTTAAACAAATTAATATCAAAATAAATAATTAATATTAAAAATTTCAAAACAAGAGTTTATCTATATCTTAGCAATGTAAAGATCTAGCCTAATATAATATTGAAATTAAACAAATAAAAGTGGAACGACATCATCGAAAATTGATGAAACGTGATTGATTTTTCAATTAATTCTCAGCCAGTGTTTCTATGTGAATACATATGTATGTCTCTTTCCTTTTTCTTTTTCTTTCCTTAATTTGCAGTCTCAATCTGTTTTTTCTTCTTTTTCCAGCAACTGGTGAGTGTATATATTCTCTCTCCTTGCTGCGGAAGTTTGTGTATATATAAATATATGTTTTCCAGTAGCTAAGGGGCCATTCTCTTTGTGTTTCAGTTTTGTGTTTTGAGTTTTGAATTCATTTTGAGTTTTGTGTTTTGGGGGTGTATTTTGAGATTGTTAAAAATGTATTCTTTTTTACATTTTCAAAAATTNTTCTCTGTGTCCCTTGTTTTCCTTGTTTTCAAGTTTGTTTCCCTTATTTTCAAGTTTTTTGTGGGATTGGTTTGAAAACGTCCAAAACGATGATTTTATCGTTTTTTGGTTTGTGTACAAATTTTTTTTCGTTTTCAAAAACGCGTTTTCGAAAATAGGAAAGAGAACGCGTTTTCACTGTTTTGAAAAATTGAAAACAGAAAACGACCCAAAACAGTCAAAGAGAACGGCCCCTAACTTTTTTATTTCTTCCTCTTTATATATATTTTTAAGCTACCTCCGTCTATTTTTCTCCGCTCTTGCTCTTTCCTTCAGTAGCCGCCCTTTGCCGTCTTTTTTTTTTTTGTTTTTTGTTTTTGGCTTTTCCCTTCCTTTTTTGCCTCCTCTTTCGCGCGCGCGTGTAACCCAACCAAAAGTCCACCCAAGTTGTGGCCCAATTAGTTCCAATGTCCAAATAAATTAATACTTGCTTCCAAATCCTCAATTTTTCATATAATACAAATTAGTCCTTATATTTTGGATTTTGCTATTTTTCGTCACCTCTTGCTTCTTTCCTTCAATTCCTTCAAGTCCACCCAAAGTTGTCGCTTACTAAGTACTAAGAGCAGCAGGACGTAATAAATTGTTGGCTTTTTATATCTCTCTCCAGAAAGAATGAATTGCTGACTCTTGGCTGTTTAATATTTATTTCTTGAGGCCAAAAATAAAATAAATTGTGTTAAGTAAATTAAATTTTCCATTCTTTACGCGAGTTTAAATTATCTAATATTCAGGATTGCCTTATATGTATGGGTAGTTTTTATGTCATGTTTCACAGTTTCAGCCGCATGAAACCTTAATACTTCATAACCTCTTGGTCATTTTGCCAGAAAGAGTGCCTATTAAGTTTATCTTTTATAAATTAATAATTTCTATTACATTTTAAAATTACATTCGTTGCCTATTAATTTATAGAGGTTATACGGTATATGAAAGCCCGACACATAAACACATTTATTAAGGCTGCATTTAGTGCACCAATTAGGTCATATAAGGAATTTAATATAATTATAATGTATAGAAGTACGAAGATGATATTGTGTTATTAAGCCCCTGTTTGATCCGTATTATTTTTTTTCATTCTCATTCTTCTACTTATTTTCAACCACACATTCTTCAATAAAATGATATTTTTCATCACATCAATAATTTTTCCTTCTTTCTCAACCACATACTCTAACATTTTTAATTTTAGTAGAAAAGATAGTCTTTTGTGCTATCAACCATGTGCAATACCGAGGTTGAAGGTGGTTCGGACTGAATAAGAAATATAAACTAAACGATATTCTTTTAAATAAAAACCCAAAAATACTATCTACTATAATTTATCTTAATACACTTTATCTAATAAAATCTATTATCACTTTATACTAATACGGTCTAAATTGTCAAATGTCTTAATTAGTCAATATTTGCTCGAAAAATTTTATGGTTGAATTTTTGCATATAAATTTAGAAATGTTTATTCACAATATAGAAATATGTGATAATGAAGTATATTGAGATTTATGTAAATGAAAAGGTAAGATAACTATAGAAAGTAAGTTAAAAGCTAATACTTATTTTTATTAAGAAATTTTGAAAATTATGTTTGACAAAATAAGTAATTTAAAAGTAAGTTTCAATTACTTTTAAGCATAGCCAAACATGATGCAAGACAAATTCAAATCTCAAAGTCTTTATGGCTTGTTTATATACTTCCATGGACTCTAGAATACTAGAAATTATTAGTGAAGAAAAAGAGAGAAAAAATATCTTGACAATTATTTAATTCAATTCTTCGTACTAAACTTATCCTTAAAATTTTTCGTAATGAATGTAATTTAATGCTTTAATATTTGGTTGTTTAATTAGGGCTTAGGGCCCCTAAATCAAAGTTGACATTAGCAAGAATAAATTTTGGATCTAAAAGTTGATTGAGCTACCCAACATATTGTCTCCATCGTTCGTTTTCAATGAAACCCATATCAAATTTTCGAGATTGTCTCATGTGATGGAGCCAAATCATGAGGAACAAAAAAAGATTTGTTTTAGTTTTCGACAATTACTTGGTGACTAGATTTTATTCGTCTCTTTCTCAGATTTGTCAATGACATTTTATTTTGGATCTATGCAAGTTTTTTTTTGCATCTTTCATATGATTGGTTGGATACAAATTAGTCTTTGGTTTTCTGTATCTTGTACCCTTGTAATTTATGAAAGATAAAAAGATAAAAAGGTTAGTTCAATGTTCATTGTCTTGCTCAATGTTTTTGTTGCTCATCGTTATTCAGTGGTTCAATCACATTTTTGTCTACTATTTAATTATATTTTCTTCATGAAAACAATATGTATAGAAAATAAAAAAATTATTTTCACCAAAGTTATCATCTAGAAAATTGATAATTCATTGTGTGACGGGATAAGCATTCTTTGTAAACAAGTTCGTCTTAACCTTTTTTTAACGGTTCTCTCGTTTTTGTCTCAATCTAGGGTTTCATTTTCTTAGTTTATTTTGTATTTTAATTATTGTAGCCTATTATTATTTTTTCACTTTCTTTTCATTGTAAGAATATTTGTTTTGGTTGGAAGAGATATGAAAGTTGAGGGATTGATAAAAAATATAGTGGTGGGGAGTTGTGGAGTGGAGACAGGCGGCGGCTGATTGGTAGTGATTTGGGTGGGAATCATGCTACACTTATAGGTATTCCTTCTCAGGTTTTATACCGGGAGACGAAAATGTGTAAAAGATTTCCCCGTACACTTAGAATTATCCTAGGGTGGGGAGGTTCGGAAAGAAGACATTTTTTCCCATGGTTTTCCTAATTTTTTGGTTAATTCTATTTAATTGTGATATATTTGTAATTTTTTAATTGATTTAGGGCTCCTGTTGTACTCTTTTTTCATCTTTTTTTTGTTAGTTTCTTTTGTGTGTGTATATTTAAAGAGGGGTCAAAATTTTCGTCATTTTACGTGGTTCTAATGGTCAAAACGGTAGGAAGGACAAGTTTTGCTACATCTTTGAAAGATTGAGGATGTATGATACTGAAAAAAAAAAGTTGATTGTAAATTTAGTAACATTTTACAAAAGTCAAAAACGGAAAGTGCGAATTTTCCAAAATTTAAACTCAGATCTATATCAATTGTGACATTTGACTAAGCTTGAAATCTAATCTTTTTTGTTAGTATCAAAAGTTGATCAATGGCATGTAAAAGTTTAATCCACATACATATTTAGAATTTACTTATTTCAATAGTGACTTGATCCATAAACGTTTATATATTCTCATATTATCATCCCATATATAAGTTCAGATGTCTAATCAGTGAAGTCATTGCTTCATTTTGAGTTTTTTGAAATTAATTTTCTTACTCATTTTAATCCAAACATTATTTCAATTAAAATTTTTACATGTTGATTAATGACTTTTTCTACTTTTAACTTCATATTATCCTAAAGTTCACTTTTATATAATAACTTTTCAAAACTCAAAATCAAACAAGTGCAAGAGAATTTATTTATTCAACAGAGAAGAATTGATTAACTGTCCAACAATGAACTAGATTTTCAAGTTTATCAAAAGCTTCTCTACATGTCTACATCAGGATTGTGCATGGTAGACAAAACTAAAATAAATAAATAATGTGAATTATTTTTACATTAGGGCAGTTTCGTTTGCATTAATAATGTGAATTAAATAAAAAATAAATAATATGATGAATGGTACACTTATTTATTGTACCCCGTATACATGTAGTTCTTTTCCTTGGTGTATCTCAAGAGTCAAGCAGTCTAATCAATTGTACTGTATAAGAAATGGGTACTTACAAAACGAGCTGCAATAATTTTGAAATAATTGTAGTTGCGGTACCAAATATAAGTGTTATGCTCTAAATTTAATCAACTTTGAACATAAATATTTTTAATATAT